>ONZH01019725.1:0-15280 GCA_900303285.1 Rhinella marina | reverse complement strand
AGTTTTGTTTTGTTGTTACCCTTAATGTGTTACAGGAAAAAATTATTAAAATGGAAAATCTGCAAAAAAAGTGAAATTTTGAAATTTCACATCTATTTTGCTTTAATTCCTGTGGAATACTTAAAGGGTTAACAACATTTCTAAAATCAGTTTTGAATAGTTTGAGGGGTGTAGTTTCTAAAATGGGGTCATTTATGGGTGGTTTTTATTATGTAAGCCTCACAAACTGACTTCAGAACTGAACTGGTCCTTAAAAAAGTTGATTTTGCAAATTAGCAAAAATTGCGTCTAAAATTCTAAACCTTCTACTGTCCTAAAAAAATAAAATGACACTACCAAAATGATGCCAACATAAAGTTGACATATGGGGAATGTAAATTAAAAAGTATTTTATGGGGCATCACTATCTGTCTTAAAAGCAGAGAGATTGAAATTTAGAAAATTTTCGGTAACTTTTGGATTTTTTTATAAATAAAATTAAAACTTATCGACTCAAGTTTACCATTAACTTGAAGTACAATGTGTCACGAGAAAACAATCTCAGAATCGCTTGGCTAAGTAAAAGCGTTCCAAAGTTATTACCACATGAAGTGACACATGTCAGATTTGAAAAATTAGGCCTGGTCAGGAAGGGGGGAAATGGCTCAGAGCTGAAGTGGTTAAAAGAAATAAACGCTTGAAATAAATCACACTGTGTGTAATAAATCTATATAATATATGTGCTTCACTTTTTGAAATGAATTACTGAAATAAATTAATTTTTTAATTATATTCTAATTTATTGAGAACTAGCAGAAAGACCCGGCTTCGTCTGGGTATATTTCATCTATTTATTTAATGTTTCTGTGTGTCGTTGCAGAGAGAAAGTCAATGCAGCTGACAGAAATTGATTTTTGCCTTCATTTTTTCAATCCCTATTGGCTGCGGAGTGGGAGGGGGTGTGGTTTAATGGGACACGGGGGGGGGGTTAAGTCCTTCATTTCAGGGTGGCCTGAATTATAGGTTAATGCCATGGTAATTTGAGGAAACACAATGGGTAGCAGTGGAAGAAAACATTGCTTTGCGCGGGTATATTTAATCTATTTCATTTAATGTTTCTGTGTGTCGTTGCAGAGAGACAGTCATCCTCCCTCCCATCCCTGCAGCTGACAGATGTTGATTTTTACCTTCAATTGTTCAATCTCCATTGGCTGCGGAGTGGGAGGGGTCATGGCCTGACTGAGTAGGGGGTGTGACCTTGCAAGACCTGGGGCGGGGTTTTAAGTCCTTCTTTTGATGGTGGCCAGAATTACAGGTCGATGCCATGGTAATTTATGAGGACACGCCATGGGTAACAGTGGAAGAAAACATTGCTTTGCATGGGTGTATTTAATCTATTTCATTTAATGTTTCTGTATGTTGTTGCAGAAAGAAATCCAACCTCCCTCCCACCCCTGCAGCTGACAGAAGTTGATTTTTACCTTCATTTTTTCAATCCCCGTTGGCTGCGGAGTGGGAGGGGGCGTGGCCTGACAGAGTCGGAGCTTGGTTTCGCAAGATCTGGGGCGGGGGTCAGAGTGGCATGAATTACAGGTCGATGACATGGTAATTTATGGGGACCCGCAATGGGTAGCAGTGGAAAAAAACATCTTTTATTAGTACTGAATGGTCGTAGTCTAAAATTAGTCAATTTCATCTACGATTTTTGTGTGTCGTTGCAGAGAGAAATTCACCCTCCCACCCCTGCAGCTGATTTTTTTCAATCCCCGTTGCCTGCGGAGTGGGAGGGGGCGTGGCCTGGCAGAGTTGGGGGTGTGGATTATCAAGATGCTTCGAACGGTTGTAGTCTGAAATTAGTCTATTTCATCTAAAATTTTGTGCGTCATTGCAGAGAGAAATTCACCCTCCCACCCCTGCAGCTGACAGAAGTTTATTTTTCCCTTCATTCTTTCAATCCCTGTTGGCTGCGGAGTGGGAGGGGGCATGACCTGACAGAGTTGGGGGTGTGGCTTAGCAAAGCGCTTCGTATAGGTGATTTAATCTATTTCATTTAATGTTTCTGTGTGTCGTTGCAGAATGGCTGCAGAGTGGGAGGGGGCATGGTCTGACAGAGTTGGGGGCGTGACTTAGCAAGACGATTCGAACAGTTGTAGTCTATAATTAGTCTATTTTATCTAAAATTTTTGTGTGTCGTTGCAGAGAGAAATTCACCCTCCCACCCCTGCAGCAAACAGAAGTTTATTTTTACCTTTATTTTTTCAATCCCCGCTGGCTGCGGAGTGGGAGGGGGCGTAACCTGACAGAGTCGGGGGCGTGGATTAGCAAGACGCTTCACATGGGTGTATTTAATCTATTTCATTTAATGTTTCTGTGTGTCGTTGCAGAAAGAAAGTCAACCTCCCACCCATCCCTGCAGCTGACAGAAGTTGATTTTTACCTTTATTTTTTCAATCCCTGTTGGCTGCGGAGTGGGAGGGGGCATGACCTGACAGAGTTGGGGGTGTGGCTTAGCAAAGCGCTTCGCATAGGTGCATTTAATCTATTTCATTTAATGTTTCTGTGTGTCGTTGCAGAATGGCTGCAGAGTGAGAGGGGGCATGGCCTGACAGAGATGGGGCGTGGCTTAGCAAAAGGCTTCGAACGGTTGTAGTCTATAATTAGTCTATTTCATCTAAAATTTTTGTGTGTCGTTGCAGAGAGAAATTCATCCTCCCACCCCTGCAGCAAACAGAAGTTTATTTTTACCTTCATTTTTTTCAATTCCCATTGGCTGCGGAGTGGGAGGGGGCGTGACCTGACAGAGTCGGGGGCGTGGATTAGCAAGACGCTTCGCATGGGTGTATTTAATCTATTTTATTTAATGTTTGTGTGTGTTGTTGCAGAAAGAAAGTCAACCTCCCACCCATCCCTGCAGCTGACAGAAGTTGATTTTTACCTTTATTTTTTCAATCTCTGTTGGCTGCGGAGTGAAAGGGGGTGTGGCCTGACAGAGTTGGGGGTGTGGCTTAGTGAGACCTGGGCGGGGGTTTTAATTCTTTTAGGGTGGCCTGAATTAAAGGTCAATACCATGCTTATTTATGAGCCCACGCAATAGGCAGCAGTGGAGGAAAACATCTTTTATTACTACTGAACTGTAGTAATAGAAAAAAACATAAGTTATATTTATGGTAACCGGAATACCTTTAACAGTGTCAGTAAAAAGAAATGGATGAGATCCTCAGCTGCTGATAATTACCTGGTTGTTATGGAAACCTGCCCTCCCTGTGTGTGCCTTTGCAGAGAATGGCAGTTGGAGTTTAAAACCAAAGTTCCCAGTTGTAATGTTGGCTAATGGAGATCATATTTTGGGAATATCTCAGGAACGGTATGTCCTAGAGAGATGAGACCTGGTCTAAAACCTTCCCGGACACCTGATGTACCTGTGTGCCGAATTTGGTGAAAATCGGTCCAGTAGTTTGGTCGCGCATAGAGAACAGACAGACAGACAGACAGACAGAAACTCATTTTTATATTATTAAGAGATAGATGCACCTGTATACCACATAATTCCCATTCATGGACACAAATATGTTACAATATTAATCCTGGTGCTAATAATATAATAAAACCTTCTGATGCTTTTTTCTGTCATAGCATTTTTTTTCTTCAACATAACGCCAAACCTTTTGCTACTCCCCAAGAAGGGATATGTTTCTAAAACGAATGAAAAATTAGCCAGTGTAGTTTCTTTTTTAAAGGGTTATTTCCATCTTGGACAATGGGGGCATATCGCTGGCTCGGCTATTTCTGTTGGCTACATAGAAATGAATGGGAGTGGTGGCCGTGCATGCACGGTGCGCTCCCATTCATTTCTATGAGCGCAGCAGGTAGCTGCGCCTGGTGGTGGCCGGACCCCGGGAAACCCGGGGTCCTCCAGGTGCAGCGCTCCCCGCTCCGTTCTCAATATAGGTGCGGGTCCCAGCGGTGGGACCCGCACCTATCAGACAATGAGGACATATCCTAGGGATATGCCCCCATTGTCTAAGATGGGAATACCCCTTTAACAGGCTGTTTGTTACCACCGGCTACCATCCGTTTTCCCATAGCTATATAGGTCACTGTGACATTAGTAATATTGGTGTTAAAGAGGATCTTTCATGATTTTTAGTTAGTGTAGATAAATACCTTTCGTTCCCAGGTATCCCCCGCTGATGCTGCCACCTTGCCTGTTTTTTTTTCAAATATCGCTCCTACTCCCCGCTGTGCCCCCTGTAGTTTTTCCGCTTAGTAGATAAGTACTGAGCATCGAAACAGGGAGGAGGAGACACCAGGGTTTCTCAATGGGCGCCTCCTTCTCCCTGGCTGTAGCGCAGTCCAATCGCAGTGGAGAGCGTCACAGCCAGGGAGGAAAAAAAAACTCAGAGGAGACGCCCATTGAGAAACCCTGGTGTCTCCTACCTGTACCGATGCTCAGTATTTACATACTGAGTGGGGGAAAAAAAGGGGGGCACAGCGGGGTGTAGGAGCACTATTTTAAAAAAAAAAACAGGCAGGGTGGCAGCATCAGCTGGGGATACCCAGGAACGAAAGGTATTTATCTACACTAACTAAAAACCATGAAAGGTCCTCTTTAATGAGTTTAAAAAGGGTTGGATACAGCTCTAGGAGACCTCAGGGTGTCATACACAACTTTTCAGGGCAATCTGAGCATTTTCAATTCCAGTTGAATTTACCTAGAGCCAAATGGAATCTGATGACAGATTCACGTGACTCCTTATTGTTCCCTCCTGACTGTACAAATGCTTTTGCTACACAGGCATAACCCTCACTGCCTCTTACCTGTTTGCAGGCAGATCCTGTGGACCTAGTGCTGATATGTATTGATACTGCGTTCGATGCTGCGAACTGACCCTATTCTTGCTCACAGCTCCAGCACAAAATTAGAAATGAGAGGAGTTTGTATAATTTTATATAAATAAAGATGAATTAACAAAGCAATTTCTAGTAATATAAAAATGTTAAAATAGGTAACCCTGGCTTCAAGCAATACTAACAGATTATGCTGGTGTTACAGCTGTGATGGATATAGCAAACGTTAACTTGACTCCAGATAGGGTAGCATAAAAACTGGTGACAGATTGGCCCCTTTCACACGAGCGGGAGACTCGCATGTCTCCCGCAACGGATCTACAGGGCTGGACTCCGCACTGACAGGGATCGCATAGCATTATATGCGATCCCTGTCCGTGCCGAGTCCAGCCCTGTAGATGCGTTGCGGGAGACATGCGAGTCTCCCGCTCGTGTGAAAGGGGCCATTCCCTTCAACTGATTTATGTGGTATAATTATCTTTCTTAGGCTACATGCACATAACCATATGTGTTTTGCGGTCCGCGTTTCCGTTTTTTTTTTGCGGATCCATTGTAACAATGCCTATCCTTGCAAAACGGACAAGAATAGGACATGTTCTATTTTTTTGCGAGGCTACAGAATGGACATACGGATGTGGATAGCACATGGTGTGCTGTCCGCATTTTTTGCTGACCCATTGAAATGAATGGGTCCGCATCCTATCTGCAAAGAAAACAGAACAGACGCGGAAACAAAATACATTCGTGTGCATGAGGCCTTACAAGCAGAAACATTAGCATTTTGACTATTGTAAATTTTTTTCAAATTTTCTGCAAATTTGGGATTTTTTAATAAATAAATAAACATGAAACAAAGCGACTAAAATTTACTACTAATATAAAGTACAATGTGTCACGAATAAACATTCTCAGAATCAACAGGATATGTAAAAGGGTTCCAATGTTGTCACATAAATTGACACAAAAGTTCAGATGTGAAAAATGGGGACGTGTCCTTAATGGGGTTGTCCGTTTTTTTCTATTGATGACCTATCCTCTGTCACTTTTCTACATACCAGTTTGACGCAATATAGGCACACTTTTGGAGATGCTGACGTCACTGCTGTCATTGGGAAGTTTACTGGATATTGGATTTGGATCAATCGGTGAGACGGTCTGTTGCATTTCGGTGTTGTGCCGCTCTTAACTTTTTTGGCTATCCTCAGGATAGGTCATCAATATCACATCGCTGGGGAGCCAAGACCCAGAACCCTTGACGATCGGCTGTTTGAAGAGATTGCAATAATCGTACAAGCATTCCAAACAGGAGAAAAAACATGGAACGCACATCCACCAGCCATGCGCTGATCTGTTGCTTTTCAGAACAATTTAACATAGCACCCACAGGCACCGAGACCCAGCAGTCCAAAAGCAACCCTGCTGTCAGACTGAACCCCCCTGGCACTGGGCCCCACCACCCACACCAAAGCCATGTGAACAGATGTATAGAGCTCACCTTTCCTTGTAGTCTCAAAACTGAGACCTAGTACGAGAGCTGCCTTCTCTTCTCTGTTTACCTGCTCATTGTTGCAACTGCAGTGGCGAGCAGTGTAATTACAACTATGGCATCACTATTTACTTCTATGAGACAGCTTTGTCCCATTCAATTGAACAGACAGGAGCCGTCCCATAGAAGTGAATGGAGACGCCATAGTTGTAATTACTTCTCACCGCTGCAGTTGCAACAGCGTGCAGGTAAACAGTGAAGAGAAGCCAGTGCTCGTAAGTGCTGCTGTCACGTACCGTGTGGTAATCGTGACACGTGTTTCATGTTGCTCATGTTTGTGCCCTGGTATTCCGGATTTGGTTGTATGCTGGTTGCCAGGGGCAACGTGTATATTGGTGGTGTCTCGGTTGTTCTCCGTGACACGGCTTCCATGTTGCTCATGTTTGTGTCCTGGCATTCTGGCTGCGGTAGTAGGCCGTGGTTGCCAGGGGCAACGTGTAGTTTTGGTTGCTGGTATGTTCCCTTCTTATTGCTTACTTCCCTCCTTCCCTGTCTGGTTCTCATGGGGTTAACATATTGACCTGGGTGTGGTCACTAGGTGCTTTTATTCTGTTGTTGCTAGCCTGGTGGTTTAGTTGTGCTCCAGCCTCCGTTGGTGCTGGAGCTATGCACCTTTCCTGGGATTCCATCTGCCCAGTCCTTGTGGCCATTTAATATGTCATCGAGGTCTTCCCGAGGTCCTCTCATCCCCTTCCCTTATTCCTGTTATGTGGTTTATGTACGGGTGGGTGTTTGGTCTGTGACTGCCATGTGTCTTCTGACATGGAGTCCAGACATTTCCTGTATGTATGTGCCTTCGGTGAGAGGGCTCCAGGGTTCCCCGGAGGGGGAACAGCGATACTGTGAGTTGTTGCTGGTGAGCTGGTTCCTGGGTGTGTTGTGTGTACTGAGTCCTGTTAGGTGTTCGGGTTCCAGTACATGTGCCCGGGCTGCAGCCTTTGGTGTATGGACTGCTGGTGCTTCTTTCAGCAGAATCAGCAGGTAAGTTGCCAGGTGCACCGGGACCATCCTGGAGGTGCAGCCAGTGAGTTCTGGATAAGTGCATCCCTACCATCTGGGGCTCTGTGAAGAACGGGGCTCACTGGGTTTCTGCCCTCTGGGTTTGGTTTCTGGTGTTTCCGGTGCACTTGGTTCAGTGGTTTTCCTTGCCACTGGCTTCTTGCCTGCTGATCGGTTTTCATCTCACTGTAGTGTATCGGTGTATGCTCGGTGTGGAGTTTCCCCTCCCACACCGTAGCGTGACAGCTGCTTTTTTTCAAACAACTGGGTACTGGGAGTTGATATGTCATCAATAGAATTGAGGATAGGTCTTCAATAAAAAAAAAAGGGGACAACCCCTCTCAGGTGTTGGCATTGACACATAGCCGTGGTTGACTTGATCAAAATGGTCTTTTTTTGATCCGGGGCTCCATTCCTCAATTATGATATGACTCCTTTCTGTGGACAGTCCCTCCCATAACTTTGCCACTTGCCTGGCTCTGTCAATCAAAGCAGCCATGGAGGGTCTGGCCACAGAAATCAGTGGAGCTTGGGTGCAGCAGGGGCAAGATAGAGAGGTCGCTGGTAACAGTTTCCCTTTAAATATATGTAAAATGTGCAGATCTGACATTTACTATTATTACCGTAATAGCTAGCCTCCTGATTACATGCCTCCAGCCAACTGTACAGAGCAGAAAACTTTCCACACAAGTGTACTGAAGCCGGGCAGCCGAGTTCCTCTAGACTGAGGTGAAGGAAACTCACAGTATCTTGCTATGTGACAAATGTTTATAACATAAATTCACCTGACTTCACTTGTGATCCAGAATGAATGCAAACACCTTAGGAGAATTCCTGGTGACCGTTAGAGTGCGGCAGGCCATGCTAGAGAGGTAAACTGCATTCCCTGCTGAATGTGATAGTAATAAAAAATTTTACTAGATCAAGTAATGGTCACTTTCAAGGTAAGACATTGTCCCTTGTCAAAGAACATCTAACCTCATCTACTAACATCTCAGTTCAGTCCACCAGGATATCATCATGGGGTTTCCCTCATTTTGACAGCAAGCATATCGCAGTATGTTGATTATTCTTGGCATGATTCTGAAGAAAAGCCAACAAACTCCAAGACCATTGTGAACAGACTCCTATGCAGTGCATGTGCTCACCGGGTCTATAGACCCCTATAGACCTGACCATAGCCAAAAGGGTGGCCTATTGGTATCTGCTGGGTAGGTATATGCTGGTTCACATCTATTTTTTCACTGTACATTACTATATAGTTGGTCATATTAGGGTGGGCAACAAATACAGCATTTAGTTGTATACCATTGGATTTTACATTCACTTCACATATTAGATAAATAGACCTCCCAAGTATACATCTTTTGGAGGGACAGTCCCTCTTTTTTTCAAATTCAAATGTTTATTGGTTTTTCATACGATTTGTATAAGTAATACAGCAAAAGTATAACAGTCAAATACTTAATGAGTCTGACTAGCGAAATTCGTCAGATAGTAACATGGGTATGTCTAACACGACAGCCTTACTCGAGGCCATTTAAGAAAAAGGGAAAATTAGCAAGGGAGATGAACAGGAGGGAAAAGGGGGGGGGGGAACAAAGAGGGAGGGAAAGGAGTGGGAAGGGTCTGGACATGGACATATCTGCTGTGAGACGCAGAATAGCATGATCCCAGTCACCAGGGAGCGGTCCGAGGATCCCAGATTAGAAGTGTCGATAGGAGCCCAAACTCCGAAAGGTCTCCCAAGGTCCCCATGCCTTCACAAAGAGCGCATACTTTTGAGGGGTATGAGCAATTAGTTCCTCCATTCTCTGGGAGGACATGACCTCCTCAAACCACTCTTCCAGGGTCGGAGGCGTGGAAGATTTCCAGTGCCGAGGTATTATGGCTTTGGCTGCCTGTATAAGATGTTTCAAAAGGGATTTCTTATAGGCAGGAATATTAAGATCAAAAAGGAATAGAAAGAAGGCTTCTGGGGAATTGGGCATCGGGAAGCTAGTGATTTTTTGGATCGCTGAGTGAACAGAGTCCCAGAAGGGGCGTAAGCAAGGACAGTGCCACCAGATATGCAACAGTGTGCCCTCTGCAGACCCACAGCGCCAGCACCTATCCGACACCGAAGGAAACCATTTATGCAATAGTGAGGGAACCCTGTACCACCTTGTAAGTATCTTGTAGCAGGTTTCCTGCGCTTTCGTCGCTAGAACAGATTTATGTGTAAACAGAAAACATCTACGCCACTGAGTTGAGGATAAGGAGATACCTAGATCCCTTTCCCATTTTGAGCAGAACGAGAGAAGTAGGGACAAGTATTGCTCCAGCAGCAATCTATATAAAAAAGATATATCCCTAAAGATTGCCGATGGAGCAAGACAGGCTTTTTCAAAGGGCGTGAGTTCCCTCTCTAGTGTGTGGGAGGCTCGCAGAGTTGAGAAGAAGTGTTTGAGCTGTATATATTCAAACTGGGTCTTAGTGGAGTGAGAGGCAGTTCCCATCAAATCAGACAAAGGTTTTAGTGCAGTCCCTGAGAGTACTTGACAGAAACAGAGAGGAGAGAGCTTTGTCCCCTTCAAAAATGACCTGCTAGAAGCACTGGGGGGGAAATGAGGATGGTCCGTTATTGGTGTCATGGGACCTTTAACATCTATCAAGGAGGACTCCACGCGCACCCCCCTCAAGGCTGCAAAAGTATGAGAAAAAGTGAAGGTCAGCGTGGAGCGGGCCACACCAGGCACGCTCTGTATCCAAGGAATGACCTGCAGAGCTATGGGAGAGAGAGTTCTGGCTAAAATAACCCATTGCTTTTGAGAGTGTCCTCTACAGGCATCAAGAAGCCGAGAGTACATTGCAGCTTTATAATAGAGCTTACAGTCCGGAAGACCAACCCCACCGTCATTCTTCGGCCGAACCAGAACATCCCATTTGATTCTGGGCCTGCCTGGGGACCACACAAATTTCAGGAAGCACTTACGAACCCTATTCCAGAATGAGTACGGTATGTGAATGGGGATGGTCTGCAGAAGGTAAAGGAGTTTGGGTAAAATATTCATTTTTAGTATGCTGACCCTTCCAAACCATGAAAAATCCCCACGACACCAGGACTCAAGGTCCTTCTCAAAGCGCGTAAGAAAGTTGTCCTGAAACAAGCGCGATAAATCACCGCCCAGTTTAACTCCAAGATAGGTTATCCCTCCCGGGGGCCAAGAAAAGGGGAACGAGGCCTTGAGAGAACGTACCAAATCCTGGGCAAGAGACACATTCAGAGCATGGGATTTGGACAAATTAACTTTAAAGTTAGTCCATACCCCAAATTGAGAAAGTTCACTCTGAAGACATGGAAGGGACACTCTGGGGTTTGTAATATACAGTAATAGGTCATCTGCAAAGGCTGCACACTTGTACTCCCGCCCACCAATTTGGATTCCAGTGATATCGGGATTATCCCTTATCCTGGCCAGGATATGTTCCATGACGAGAGCATATAAAAGGGGAGACAGTGGGCAGCCTTGACGAGTACCATTATGGATAGCAAAGGGGCCAGATAGCGAGCCGTTCACCTTAACTCTAGCTGACGTGGAAGTATATAATGAGAGTATCTTGGAAGTGACCCACGGGCCCAGACCTAGATGGTGCAAGGCTGCTCTCAGTGAGGACCATGATATCCTGTCGAATGCTTTTTCAGCATCCAAAGACAAGATCATCAGGGGCATTTGATGTTTCTTGGCATGATGGATAATATCCATCGTTTTAAGGGTGTTATCTCTGGCTTCCCTCCCCGGCACAAACCCCACCTGGTCCAAGTGGATCAAAGTGGGCATAAAGGCGTTCAGGCGGTTTGTCAGGAGCTTAGCGAAGATTTTGAGATCAACATTCAACAGGGAGATGGGGCGATAGCTCGCACACACCTGGGGATCTTTACCTGGTTTTGGGATAACCGCTATGTGGGCGGCTAAGGCCTGTGCCGGAAAGGGAAGACCAGTGGACACCGCATTAAAAACCTTCAAAAGAAAAGGTGATAGCTTTTCAATGTAGTCCTTGTAGAACCGGGCTGTGTAGCCATCGGGCCCAGGACTCTTACCACCCGGGAGAGATTCAATGACACATTGAAGCTCCTCGGCTGTAAAGGGAGACTCTAGGGATGCGGACTGCTCTGCAGTTAGACGCGAGGCAGAAGATAGTGGCCCATCCACTGGGTCAGGCGGGGTGGGTAGGGCATATAAGTCTGAGTAAAAGGAGTGAAAGGAGGCAGCGATGGCTGAAGTCTCAAAAACCTGGGTCCCCTGTGGAGATTTGATGAGGGGGATATGCGAGGAAGCCATCTGTTGTCGAATGGCCCTAGCCAACATCCTTCCACTCTTGTTACCAAACTCATAAAATGAGCTACGGCATTTTTGCACCATCTTCTGATAGGACTTATCTAGAAGGCGCCGGGCATCCAGACGGGCTTCCTGTAGAGCCCGAAGGGTGTCCACATCAAGGGCGCGTTTATGAGCCATCTCCAGTTTAGTCACTTTCTGAAGAGCAAGAGAGAGAAATGCGCTTTTTTTCTTTTGAGCCGGGATCCATGTTTGACCAAAATGCCCCTGAGCACACATTTGAGGGCCTCCCACTGGATAGGGAGGGGAGTTGTGTCAGACTGGTGTACGTGAAGGAACTCAGTGATAGACTGAGATATGTCGGCTGCGCAGACCGAGTCCAGTAAAAGGGACTCATTAAGCCTCCACATCCACTCAGTCTTAGAGAGCTGAGGAAATTGTAAGGAGCAGTACACAGGGGCATGGTGAGACCATAAAATAGAGCCGATGCGCGTGGAGTCCACCCAAGACAGAGCATGATGCTGGAGCAAAATGTAATCTATTCTGCTATAGGAGGAATGAGAAGATGAGTAGCAGGTGTAGTCCCTGTCGGCAGGGTGGTGCAGGCGCCATGGGTCACAAAGCTGCAACTGCAAGAGGGCCCTCTTAACCCTTTTGATCGCCCCATAAGAGAGCGTAGCCCGTCCGGAAGAGTTGTCTAAGGTAGGATCAAGAGTAAGATTAAGGTCCCCGCATAAGATCACAGTACCCTTCACAAGGGGGATCACCTTGTCGATTAAACCAACGAGAAAGGCGACCTGATTCTGGTTTGGAGCATATGTGTTGATAATCGTAAATTCCCTCCCCTCAATGCTCAAGATCAGAATCAAGTGCCTGGCATCAACATCCACCACACAATCTAGCAACTGGAAGGGCAGGTTTTTGTGGAGCGCTATGGCAACTCCTTTAGATTTGTTTGGTTGGTTATTAGCAGTAAACCAGGTGGTGTAGTGGCGATGACGCAGACTCGGGGAAGAGCCCTCCTTAAAGTGCGTTTCCTGAAGGCAGAGAATCTGTACCTTTTGTCGGTGGAAGTGGTAAAGTACCTGGTTGCGCTTTGATGGCGAGTTCAGGCCGTTCGCATTATATGATGCAATTTTGAGTGAAGACATGTCCAGACCCTAGAGGGAGAGACACAAACAAGGGAGGGGGGAGGAGAGGAAGAGAGGAGACAAAGATTAGGGGGTAAGAGAGAGAAAAGAGGAGGGAGGAGAGAAAAGAGAATTAAGAGGAGAGAAGAGAGGAAGAGAAGAAAGGAAGCAAGGATTATAAGGCAGGGAAAACCCCTAGCCAAAATGGAAAAGGCAGTATGATAAGGACCAAATGGTCCACCAAGACAGTCACCTAGGAGGGCTCAACTCCAAGGAGAGTGTCCAAACCTATGTGGGGACAGTGTTAGCCAGACAGTAAGGATCCACCTATCTACCCTGCATTGAAAGAATAGACTAAACAAACAACATGTTGAAACAGCAAAGTCCACAGCTAGTGCGTATAAACCGGGGGTTATAGGAGAACAGTTCGGAGCGGAGTGGAGAAGAACGTTGAAGCCTCAACTCAAAAGGCAAAGTCCTCAGGAGTGGTGAAAGACTTGAGGGTCCCTCGCAGCGCCATCCTGTCGTCTGCGGCGATTACGGTTCGCACGGGTCGAAAGGCCTTGAGAGCTCCCTGCAGAACGTTGGGAGAGGGGTTGCCCTTGTGGAGGGGACACAGTGGAGGAGGAAAATGAAGGCCAATGACCCAGGTCCACTGGGGGGAGGTCGAGTCCCTGCAGAAATCCGGGAAGATCTTCAATGGTGCGTAGAGTAGCAGAGTTGCCTCTATGACCCGCTATTAATGCAAAGAGGAAACCCCATCTGTAGGGAATCCCCCGTTCACGCAGGAGAGAAAGGACGGGTTTCAATGTCGCCCTTTGAGCTAGAGTGTAGCGGGATAAGTCCTGCAGGATCATAATGGAAGCTCCTGCAAAAGAGAGGGATTGATGCTGCCGAGCCTGGAACAAGATCCGCTCTTTGACCGCGTAGAAATGAATGCGACAAATTACATCTCGAGGCGGCGCTCCTTCTGGAGGAGGAGGGCGCAATGCCCGATGAGCTCGGTCAATCTCGATATGGGAGGACTGCGGTCTGTCCAGAAGATTGTTGAAAATGCTGAGGAGTGCAGGGAAGAGATCCGCAGGGGATACGGTCTCAGGGATGCCTCGAATCCGGATGTTGTTGCGGCGACCCCTGTTTTCCAAATCATCGAGGTGCTGCTGAAGGTTGTGTATTTGGGTCCCATGTAGTTGGGTAACTTCTAGGAGCATCTTCACCGTTGAGTGGAGCTCTGAATGATCATGGGAGACAGTGTCCACCCGTCCTTTTAGAGTATTGAGTTCTGCTCGGACTTGGGCAAACTCCTGTTTACACTCCTGGAGGATATTTGATGCGAAAGCAGAAAAGTCCTCCTTAGATGGTAGGGAGCAAAGAAGTGGACGCAAATCCGCCACTGTGGGGGCCCTAGAGTCATCCATTAGGGCTGATGGAGAATGTCCGTGTAGCAGCGGGAGGTTGGCAGCAGGCGCCCCAGCAGAATGGAGAGGAGGAAGAGCCTGGGCTTGCGGAGAATTGGGGCATATCCCCTTATGACCTCCCCATGATGAGGATCCGGTGGACCACTGCGGCGACGCCGCCAGAGAAAGATTAGGGGAGTCCGGTGGGGACAGGGGCCCCCTTTGATGGAATGGAGGAGCAGACTGGGGCCTATCAAGCAAGGGACATGAGTTCCCAGCAGAGGAATGGTGGCTGTTTGACGACCCCTGGATCGGAGGGGGTCTAGGCCTGTCCTGTGACAGTAGAGGATGAGGCCCTTTAGCGTGTGCCTGCTGGGGGCAGAACACCAAGGCAGCAGGCCGCAGAAGAGAGGCCCCAGGAGCATGCTCGGCAGGCAAGGAGCCAGGGACTACAGGTGACCCAGGTGGGGATTGAGATATAAGCAGAGGACTTGCCTGTACTCCAGCGAGTAGGTGCTTGGGCTGGGTCTGGCGGTCAGGCAGCTGGATAGGTCCTACTGGCTGCTGAGGTGAGTCCGGTGCATGGAGCGGGCCGCCGCCATGTTGGAGTGCGGCGGTCAGCGTGGGCACCTCCCGCTCCAAGTGAGTTACAGGGGAGCGCGTGGCGTCCTCGCAGCGGGGACTCGGAGGAGCCGAGCGGGTCCGGAGTGGGGCAGGTGAGGCATCGGCTTGCTGCCGAGAAGCAGCCAAGGAGTGGGCCGGTGATGTGGAGCCGGGAGTAGACGGGCGGCCGCCGCCGCCATGTTGCAGGCCACACTCACGCTCCGGGGCCGTCTTCTAGGTCCGGGGGCCTCTTAAAGAAGGCAGTAAGGTCCCCTTGAGAAGCAGAGAGGGTGGCCGATGGTCGGCCTCTACCTCTCCTGGTTGATTTGCCCATGATCACTGTGGATTCAGCTGGATGGTGAGCAGGGAGACGGAGGAGCTCAGAAGACACGTCTTCACGCCACCATGGCTAGCCACGCCCCCCCTCAGTCCCTCTTTTTGACCCAAGTCCCTCTATCT
>ONZH01019724.1:0-32882 GCA_900303285.1 Rhinella marina | reverse complement strand
AATTTGGGGTAATGGTGGGATTAAGCAGCCTCAGAGGCATCCATGCATGCTGCCCCTGCTGTTTCCTGTCCATTTCTGTGGTGTTTCCATCATTTTCTGAGGTTTCCAGGTTTTCACCCAGCCTTCCCTAGGCAGAGCTTTGGTCCCCTGCAAAAATGCTCGAGTCTCCCATTGACTTCAATGGGGTTCGTTATTCCAAACGAGCACCCGAGCATCGGGAAAAATTCGACTCGAATAACGAGCACCCGAGCATTTTAGTACTCGCTCATCTCTAATAAGGACAAAACTGATCAATTCAGGACCGTTTGGATCCTGCAAACGCAAGTGTGAAAGTAGCCTAATAAAAATTTAATGCAAAAACTTTTAATGAAAAAAACTCGCAAAAATAATAAATTATTTTTTCATAAAATACATTTTATTGTGCATACTTTATGTAAAAGCAAAAAACTACAGTTATCTATTGTGAAATATGTACAGTGTAAACAATAAAGTAAGAGTCTTTTTTTCCTATATTTGCAATGCAAAAAAATGTATCTAAAAGTTACAAAGTACTTTATATTTAGCATCAATTAGCTCGATGATCTCTGACCTTATAAACATTCATTGTTGCTCAATTCTTAGCTTACTGAATGTGGCTTAAATAAATGTTCATGACCTTTTAGTAATATCTCTTTAGAGATCAGGTTTATTAGATGAACAGCACAAAATGAAATTAAGATTCATACAGCCTAGACAAACCCTTTGTGACAGAACAGCTAAATATTTTTAATAAAGACTAATTTAAAAAATGATTTTTAGGCCAAAATGAGTAAAATGCAATCATAAATAAAAATTGTCCCTGAAGGTGTACATATTCTTTAAACTTGAATACAAAATACAGGGGATATTGCCTTTTTAGTTTCATTCATTGTTGATCCAAAACAATGACTAAGGAACTGAAAATCCAACAAATCTCTATGGAAACATATTCCAATGGTTTTCTTAAATTGTTATGGATCTTTTTTTTCAAATAACAGGCTATTGTCATTGATATTCTACACAAATAACCATAAAAAAATATGTGGAAAATCATGGTATAAAAAATGAGAAAAACACAAGAACGATGTATAATATTAACATATAAATCATGAAAGGTAAACCTGATCATACCTTAAAGGGGTTATCCCACGAATAATGTAAAAAATGAAAATCAGACATCATATAGTATATGACAACCTTTTTCTAACAAAGCTAAATCCAGCCCTGTACCTCACATGGATCCAAAGATCTCCCCATTCATTGCTCTGATAGATTTATATCAAGCTGACAGCTCAAGGGCAGTGTCTTTTCTGCTGCAGCTCAGGAGTTGTGTCTTATCTCCTCCTATCACAGCTCAGGAGGCAGTTAAAATATGAAACTGAGCATGTGCGGCCTTCTCAGTGAGCAGGTCAAAGAAATAAGAAATTAAGTGGCACAATACAGATACATTTTATTGAATAACTCAGTACCTATACAGAATTTTTAATTACATGCAATTACAAAAGTATTCAGATCCAGGTGCTGGTTTGAAAACTGTAGAATATTTTTCGTGGGACAACCCCTTTAAGGGCTGTTTCCCACAAATGAGTCCATTGCATGTGTGTGAGCGTGATGCTCTGGACATTGCTTGTCTTGCAGGATCACGACATTATACTGATTTATAATGCTATGTGCCTCTGCATGACTTTATTTTTACAGAATCATACTGACGGCTTTATGTCACTATGATCCTGTAGAAGTAAGGTTATGCAGAGGCACACAGCATAATAAATCAGTATCAGCTCCTGCAAGATGAACAGTGTCCAGAACGGAGGATCGCACTCACACACAGAGTGTGATTCCCGCAATGGACTCACTCATGTGAAACACCTTTAAGCACCTAACTGTTTTGCCCGAGTCCAGCTTGGGCAGTGTGAAAAGTAGCTAACTGGAGGGAGGAGGGTTTCTTTAGATGCTGCTCAATGGTAGCAGCTAGAAAAATACAACTGGTCTTGTTTGAAAGTGGACAGTTCATACAAGACCAAAATGACAGCAAGTAACAGAGAAGAAATCCAAGCAACAGAGGAGAAATCATTGTTAGAAATCGAGTCGGGAATAAAAAACGTTTTTTATCAGTGATATCTTCCTCTGTCCTGAACATATTCCTGTTAGTATTGTCTGAAAGCTTGGAATGTCTGCTTTCAAATAAGACCAGTTGCATGTTTCTAGCTGCTACCATTCAGGAGGTAGCAGCATCCAAAGCAGCCCCCCCCCCCTCCAGTTAGCTACTTTTCAAGCTGGACTCGGGCAAGGGGTTCTCCGAGTTATATATATTGATGACCCATCCTCAGGATAGGTCATCAATATCAGATCGGCGGGGGTCCGACACCCCTGCCGATCAGCTGTTTGAAGAGGAGGCGCACGCCGTGACACCGCTGCCTCCTCTTCACTGTTTACATGCTGGCCGACACGGGGGTAGTGGTGAGTAGGTGTAATTACAACTCACCGCCCCATTCATTTCTATGGGAAGTATCGCTTCCATAGACTTGTATGGAAGCAATTCTTCCCATAGAAACAGCTGATCGGCGGGGGTGCCAGGTGTTGGACCCCCACCGATCTGATATTGATGACCTATCCTCAGGATAGGTCATCAATAAATATAACTCGGAGAACCCCTTTAATGGGAACATGTCATCAGAAAATGATCTTTTCTTTATATCAAGTTTTATGTTAAATATATTTAAAAACAATGCTAAAATTGGGCAGTTTTCACACTGGCCACTAGGAATAAAACATGTCAAGACTTCCTGTCCTTTGAGAATCCACATAGGTCATAGACACAAGCTCTGTTATTACTTATTATGAATGGTGGATCCTGTGATAGGTGATATCCGACATTGTAATTCTGGCTGTAATGATAATACATTGACTACTTAAAAGTTACCTGTACAGGACAGAAGGTCTCAACATATATTTAGGACTAGTGACCAGTGCGATAATTGCAATGTAATTTAAACAATAGTTTATTTTCTGATCACACATTTCCTTTAGCAGGAACGTGGGCACATATTTCCATTTGTTGTAGGAGTTTACTATGGTTAACAAGGGAAAATGAAGCATGAAGATTGCAAATGACACACAGAACAGGTAGAGTAAGTGTTAGATCAAGGGATGGTTTTTTGAACAGCAGCACATAGTAGGTGTCACTGGGTAATAGTCCCTTTAAAAAAAATGCAGTGTTGCCAAGTGTTAATATGTGGCACCATAAGGATCAATCCTTTGATGTTCTGAAGAATTATACTCCCATATCATATTGGGGCAACATGATGTTTCTTTGGTGAGTAAATGGCAAAAGTGATGCTAGAGTTTCTAGTACACACCTACCAGTAACTGCTCTTGATTAATTATTTAAATGATCAAAATTAGTGTTGAACAAATCGAAGTATCCGAAGTGGACCTCATTCCGAATTTCAAGAAAAATTTGATTCACCACGAAGCCGAATTTCCTCGCGCTTCATGGTAACAAATCAATTTTTCCTAAAATGGTGGCTGAAAATAAAAAAATTCTACTCACCTCATCCACGTGATCGCAGAGAGGCCATCCGCTCCCATCTTGATTGAAGAAAACCTGCCAAAGGACCTGAGGTGAGTGTGATGACGTCACTATGTGATAACGCTTGCCGCAGGTCCTTTGGTGGGTTTTCGTCAAACAAGATGGGAGTGCATGGCCTCTCTGCGATCAAGTGGATGAGGTGAGTATATATATATATATATATATATTTAACCCCCTGAGCAACTGAATGTGATTCGCAGATGCTGTGATCTGTGTTGAACGGGGCTTCTGAGGGGTTAAATGATGGGGGCGGTGCGATAACTGTTCCCCGTCATTGAGCCCGCTCCACACAATGGAAAGTGACAAAGTAATTCATAACTAATCAAATTGCTTGTCAAAATTTGGTGAAGCTGTCAAATCGAATTTTTCAAAACTTCGCTCATCTCTTCGCAAATCTCCATAATGGTTGCTAAAAATGGTGAAGCATGGTCAATCTAATAGATTTTAGACAGCAACATTTAATATCTTCTCATCTGTAACTGTCTGGGTCTACACGCTGTTTAAGTACATGCAGCATGAAATAATAGCTTTTATATCAGTACATTAGAGAGATTTCACCTTTCCGTTCACTATAAAACCTACTTGATGCAGTGAGGACCCCCTGAGTTGTGAGTGGTCTTTGTCTAGGTATGTTTTTAAAAGAATGCTCAGTAACACAGCCAGTAAGACTTCCAGCCCTGATATGACATCTGGATAGATGAATTACAACACACTTCTTTTGTTCAGTAATAGATTTCTACATGATTTGTTCCTTAGAAAGCTAGACAGAACGTAAGAACATAATGAAAGTTTTTAATTTGGTAGAACTTTTATGACAGCACAAGAAACAATAGCTTTAAAATGTAGAAAAGTGAAAATGAAAAATCAAGATAATGGAAGTAACATAATTTGAGAGCACTTATACCGTTTGTAGTTATCTGTCAGGCTCCTTATAAAAATATAACAAAAGTGAATCTGTTACCACAAAATGCAGTGCAATGTGCAGTCACAATGTTGAGAAAAAGCTGAGCATTTCGATATATACTTTTATGGGGAAAGATTCAACAAAACTTGTAATTTATACATTTAATTCTCTGTTCTTTTTTTAACTTAAGACCTCCCCCGTTTACAGCTATCGGTGACTGACAACTGTCTCTGTATATACACTTAAAGGGGTATTCCGGTTACATTAAGTTATCCCCTATCCACAGGATAGGGGAAAACTATTTGATCAGTGGGGATCCTACCACTGGGACCCCCACTAATCACAAGAATTGGGGCCCATGTCCCCCCTGCAGCCCCCTGAAATGAACAAAGTTGCCGGTCGGGCATGTGTGGCAGCTCCATTAATTTCTATGAGAGTTCTGGAGGCAGCCCTGTAAGTGCTGGCTATCTCCGGAATTCCCATGAAAATGAATGGAGCAGCAGCACGCATGCTCGACCAGCCGCTCCATTTATTTCAGGAGAGTTCAGGGGGCATAGGGCCTCCCATTCTTGTCAGATAGGGGGATAACTTGATGTAACCAGAATACCACTTACAAACACTCATTCCCGATAATCTGCCTGTGTAAAAGTGACGCCGAGCACTCGATGAACATATGAAATATGCATTCGTTGGGTAAAACAATCATTCAGACGGACACTCAAATCATGGTTTCTGGGCATCAGATCTTGCTGTGTAAAGAGCACTCTACTGCCTAGAAACAATAAATCTGTATGAGGATGAGTGATAGCAGTAGCAATTGTTCATTCCTATACAGTGGAAGTGATCACTGCATCAAAATGCAGTGCTTCACCTTAAACTGATATTTGTTGAGAAGGAAGACTGCTTCATCGGGCCATATATACCAGCCTTTACACAGGGAATTGTTATAAGTGATTGATAGCAATATCAGAGAGTTTTACTAGATATTTTCACACAAAGCGATATAATAATCTGCCCAGTTTCTCCTGCTCTATAACATGGTGCCTGCAGATTGCACTGCATTTTGTGCTGACAGGTCCTCTTTAACCACCTAACTGTTTTATCCAAGTCCAGCTGGGGCTGTGGGAAAAGTACTTAGCTGTTCTGCCCGATCTGGGCTCAGATAGAAGTGGAAGAGGTTGGCTGGTTTAGCTGCAGATATCTCCTGATTGGTAGCAGCTAGAGGCATGGAATTAGTTTTGTTTGAAAGCTGGCATTCCAGCCCAAAATAAGGAGGAGATATCAATGTTAGAAATCAAGTTGGGAATAATTGGGTTAAAACCTGCTTTTACTTTCACTTTCAGCTGCACTCACTGCATCCTGATTTCTAACACTGCTATCTTCCCATGTACTGAAGATAATGCTGTCATTCTGGTATTGTTTGAAAGCATGGAATGGCAGCTTCCAAAATATAAAGCCCATATCTCTAGCTGCTACCAAACCAGAGATATGAGCAGCTAAATCGCCTACCCCCCCCCTCCCCACACACATTTCAGTCTGGAGGAGGAGGGGAGCTAAAGGAGGAAAGGAAAAATAGTAAAGAAATATATAGAAATATGCCATTATCATCACTGTAGTGACCACATAATAAGGTAATATTAGTTATAACACAAATATGTCCAAAAATACCAGACCTATGAATGCACACAAAATAGTATGCCATGCCATTATAAAGCTAAGTCCCAATAAAGCGTATCTGTATGGGGGGCCATCATGCAGATACGCTTTACTGGGACTTAAGCTACTTTCACATTAGCGTTTTATAATTCCGGTATTGAGTTCCGTCATAGGGGCTCAATACCGGAATAAAACGCTTCAGTTTTGTCCCCATTCATTGTCAATGGGGACAAAACTGAACTGAAGACAACGGAATGCTCCAAAAAGCATTTTTTTTTTCAGAAAGAAAACTGAATTGTACATGTTTTTCATATGTGGATGTTTCTTGATTTGCCTAAAATGAATGACAAAATATTTGGTTTTGTTTGAATACAAACTTTTTGAAAAATTCAGGATGAAATCCTAATTGAGAAAATTGATTTGTTTAACTCTAGTATCTATATTTATACACATCTATATTCCTTGTGCTTGATCAATTTTCCCCTTTTCCTCTAACTGTTCAATTAATCAAACCCTACCTACTGACCCTACCTCTCAGCCAGAGAGAGACAAATACAAGACAGGCAAAACCATGACTAGATCAGGATCTAAAATCAGATACAAATACACAGCCAACAAGTCAACAGGCAAAGGTGAGGTCACAAACTAGCAAAGTCGTAATCAGAGTCAATGTCAAAGAAACAGGCAAAAGTCAGTGATGAAGCATATGAAACAGGCACAGAGCCTGATTGGACCGGCATCCTGGTATAGCAGCCCCACTGTCAGTGGAGATGGTTGCACTAGCAACAAAGCCACGCTGCTATATTGTGGCTGAACTCGACGCAGGAGCAAAGGCCGGTAATTGCCTCACACACACAGCCTAGTCTTTAAAAAACAAAAGAAAAACAGCTTCATACCTAGAATATCTAGCTTCTTCTGGGTAAATACCCTTTCATAGAGCTGAGCAAAGATATTTTGCTTGGCTGCCTGAGAGACTTTGGTTGGGTTACTATGTTTTTATATGGAGGGTGCTGCGTATACATGAAGAGAATCATAAACCAGTCAATGCGCCTCTGGGTTTCTGGGGAAAAAAATTATGAAAATGTACACATCTTATACCTGCTGACATCAAGTAGGTTTAGGAAAGCTAACTTGAATATCTTTCCCAGAAACCCACAGGGGCATTGTCTGGCCTACAATACTCTGCACATGTACTACACACACAAGGTGCTCTCCATAATTAAAAAGAGTACCCCCAGACAATGCATACATTGCCCAGAAACCCAGAATACCTTACTAGCCGCTCTTTCTCTTTCTGAAATCCAATTACAAAAACTGGGTTTGTTAGAATCCACACTTTTTGGGAAATTTTGTATGAATTCTGAACGGGTAGAATCGATTTGCTCATACTTGAACAACACTATATTCATCTGCAGGCAATGACTTCACTGACACATCTGCGGAGTACACACTGCTTCAAGAGTTTGTTGGAGTGAAACATAAATGTAATTATTTTACAGACACAAGATGGATGAAAAAGGAAACTGATTGCAGAACCAAACAACAGTGAAGCATGCAGTATATATTAATAAATGATAAATATTTCAATAGTTGCTAAGTGATAATATAAGCCTGAACAAATAACTAGGTTTAATCTCCCTTTTTCTGCTTATTATTCATAAGGAAAACATGATTAAATCAGTTTTCAACAATTAAAATTGCATGATTTAACCCCTTAAAAACCAGGCTTTAAGAAGCAAAAGATTTTTTGTAGTTTTTTGTCTGAGAATTCTGGCAGTTATAACTATTAATTTCTGTGTAACATAATTATATGAGGCCTGTTTTTTTTTTACAGGACTAGTTGCTCTCTCTTTTGGTACCATTTTTGTTATTAATTGTATATTAATTTATATTTTGACACAAATGCACATTTTTTTTAGTTTATAGTTTTTACACTATTTACCAATAGCCATAATTCATTTTTTTGTGCTTTTTATTTCTATTTTATGTCATTCACCTTTAATCTGAAATAGTTCCCTGCTTTTTATGTATTTGATGGGTCAAAAACATAATTTTATTAGTTATTAGTGTGCCTAGACTTCCAGACGTTTATGTTCAGTTCATTCAAATGCATTAAAAACAGCAAGAGGTCTAGATTAGAGATGAGTGAATCGATTCGTTGATCGGTATCGAATCTAGGGAATTTTTAGCTGCGAAGCGAATCTGAATATTAGGAGATTCAATCCGGCTTTGTATGCATTGGCTACGTAGTTTGTCCTATAAATTATATGCTATTGCTCGTATAAGTTACTCTATACGCTGTTGCGTGCAAATTCAATTAATTAACTATGAAGACTCCTCCCTGGTAGCTCCACCCCTTCTCCAGTGCGAGAGGAAGATGAGGCAACTCAGGCAATTAAGATGGCGAGACAGCAAAGCCCTGACTGGGGAGACATGGTGTGGGGCACCGACCCTATGAGGAGAAGGAACCAGAGAAGGTCTACATCTCTCAACATGTCTGGCAGCCTAAGAAGTCGGTTGAGGTGCCCGCTGAGGTGTTCACTCCGCCGGCTGATGCGGTGGAGACGGCAGGAGTACTCGCTCTGCCACGCAAGGACTACTTCCTTTGCCAAAATTTGATAGTCCCCGAAGCTGTCATCCGGAATGCCCTCTGGGAATACAAAAAGTTGGTAGAGGAGTGGGTTGTGCAGGTGTTGGAGCACCCACGGTCCGGTGACCCCAAGCTGGAGCGCAGAAAGGGTACCGTTATGTGGTTCAGTGTCAAACGGGGAGTTGGTTTTATCGCAAATGAGGAGACGGCAGAAGAATTATACATTCTGTAAAGCGGCCATATCTTCCGCCCGTCTACCACAATCTCCACGCAGGGGATTACTTGGAGTATACCCCTATGAAGAGCCTCCAAGGCCCCTTTGCTACTGGGGTGAAACTCCTTACGCGACCAGCTACTCCTGCAGCGCCCCCGGAAGACTGGACTGAGGAGGCCCAGGCCGCAGAGGAGGCTCGGTGTTCCCATGAGACCAATGATGGGACTCTGCGATCTGAGGAGAAATCCCAAGCTCAGCTGGAACCGCTGATACCAGAGTTGCCGCCGTCATGTGAGACAGATGACCACCAACAGTTTCGTGTACCAGCGATCGGTGGTACAATATCAACTGCCATGCCCATGGCAGGTGCAGGCCGCACAGTCCACCGCTTGCGGAAGACTGTTGCCAGAGCTCTTACAGCCGGAGATTCTGTCACCTTGTATGCCGGCGGGAGGATCTGGCCCCTACAAGGTAAAGGGCAAGGCCCAAGTTGCCATGGCCCTTGCCAGTGTGACCGCCCAGTCACTACCAAGACCATCCCTGAGAGGTCGGTGGAGCTCTGCTGCCGCAGCCAGTGTAGCTTTCATGAGGCAGGAGTGCCCTCTCATGTCTTTTAGCTCTAGCAGCAGTGAAGAGGACCTGCAGGCCCATAAGTAAGGATCCTGCAGCTTTTATGGGAGCCACAACGTGGACTTTACTTGAAGGGGGAGCACTAGTTGGCCTTTGTTTTTTTTGTTGCCCTGCGTTTGTCCTCACCCAGATGGACATGGATTGTCAGGACTCCCCCCTTTATTCCCTCTTTTCAGGTTATTGGGGAGCCCCTCGAAAGAGGGTTTTTTTTTAACCACTACAGATCTGGGCCATTTACCTCTTTCCTGACCAGGCCTAATTTTGCAAATCTGACATGTGTCACTTCGTGGTAATAACTTTGGAACGCTTTTACTTATCCAAGCGATTCTGAGGCTGTTTTCTCGTGACACATTGTACTTCAAGTTAATGGTAAATTTAAGTCGATATGTTTTAATTTTATTTATTAAAAAAATCCAAAAGTTAAAGAAAATTTGAAAAAATTCACTATTTTCTAAATTTGAATCTCTCTGCTTTTAAGACAGATAGTGATACCCCATAAAATACTTTTTAATTTACATTCCCCATATGTCTATTTTATGTTGGCATCATTTTGTTAGTGTCATTTATTTTTTTTAGGACGTTAGAAGGTTTAGAATTTTAGACGCAATTTTTGCAAATTTGCAAAATCAACTTTTTTAAGGACCAGTTCAGTTCTGAAGTTCTTCAGTTTGTGAGGCTCACATAATAGAAACACCCATAAATTACTCCATTTTAGAAACTACACCCCTCAAAGAAATGTTGTTAACCCTTTAAGTATTCCACAGGAATTAAAGCAAAATAGATGTGAAATTTCAAAATTTCACTTTTTTTGCAGATTTTCCATTGTAATCATTTTTTTGTAACACATCAAGGGTTAACAACAAAACAAAACTCAATATTTATTACCCCGATTCTGCAGTTTGCAGAAACAACCCACATGTGGTCGTAAACTGTTATTTGGGGATACGCCAGGGCTTAGAAGGGGAGGAGCAGCATCTACATTTTCTAACATGGAATTTTCTGTCATGGTTTTTAAGAGCGATAACTTTTTATTTTTTGTGGACTGAGCTGCATGAGGGCTTATTTTTTGCGGGACAAGCTGTGCTTTTTATTGGCACCATTTTGGGGTACATCCGGCTTTCTGATCACTTTTTAATCTAATTTTTGGGAGGTTAAGTCACAAACAAAAGCAGTTTAGGGGTATTTTTCAATGTTTTTTTTTTTTTTTACAACATTCACTTGATAGATCATATGATATTGTTGTAGAGCCAGTTGTTACGGATGCAATAATACCAAATATGTCTATGTTTTATTTTATTTTTTTACGTTTTACTCAATAAGAGCATTTTTAGAAAAAAATCATGTTTTTGTGTTGCAATTTTTTAAGAACCATATTTTTTCCATTTTTCTGGCTATGATCTTGTGTGGGGGCTTATTTTTTGCGGGATGAGGTGACGTTTTTATTGCTACCATTTTGGGATGCATACGACTTTTTGATTGTTTGATATTATGTTTTTTGGTGGGTGAGGCGACAAAAAAAAAAAAGCTGGTTTGGCATAATTTTTATTAGATTTTTTTTACGCTGTTCATTTGATGGGGTAGATCATGTAATATTTTTATAGAGCCTGTCATTGTGGATGCGGTGATACCAAATATGTCCATTTTATTTATTTTTATTTGTAAAATATTTTTAATGACATATTTGGGGGAAAATTATTTTTTTATATTTTAAATTATATACTCTTTATTTTTTTATTTATTTTTTATTTATTTATTTTACACTTTGTGTCCCCCATAAGGTCATACAAGACCTCTGGGGGACATTTAACTTTTTTTTTTTTTCACTATTGATTTCTCCTGTAACTGGGGCTGACATAGTAGCCCCAGTTACAGTGGAAATACATCACCAGAGAGGCTGTATAGCATAATACTATGCTGTACAGCCTCAGTGCAGGGCTGATCGGGTCTATGAGAGACCTGGCAGCTCCTGCACGCTCCCGGCCCCAGCGATCATGTGACCACCGGGCCAGAACAGGAAGTGCACATAGGGCTTCCTGATCTGTATACACAGGGCTCGGTGAGCGCTGTGTATACAGCTATCTAGAAGGCAGGGACCCCTGGGAATGGTCCCTGCCTTCTCTGTGAGGTACCCTGCTGTCACTGACAGCAGGTACCCCACTGTGCAGCTGCAAGATTAGCGTGCAGCTGCTATCTCTGAATGGACGTTCAGAAACGTCCATTCAGAGATACTTAACCACTTCCCGGACGTTTATAGTCAATGGGCGGATGGGAAGTGGTTAAGGAACCTTTGCTGCTATTTTATTACCCATTTAGATTACAATTACCTATGTGGATTACAAATTGTAACTGAGTTTGGGACTCAGTTGTTCCAGTTGTATGACAAGCGTCAGAAGAAAAGAGACCTAAACGTGTCCGTTGACCGTGAGCATACTATGTAGGTGATATTTAAAATGTTTACATTATTTCTTTACAGGTACCGCAATGTGTCCTCATATTCACTTTATTGTATGGTGGATGGTTGTACTATGCACTTAGCCGGATAGACAGCACCTTACTTGTTCTACCTCAATATACATTCTGCCTCTGAGGGCGATTTCAGATCTGACTATTTACGCTGGGTCTGGCCCGGGGTCCGCAAGGTTTCGAAACGATGGCGCAAGCCTCGTATCAGCTGCTGGATCACCTCCTTTTTATGCTGGTTCGGGTGGCGGTGTGTGACATCGTAAATCGTAATCCTGGCGGTCCATCAGCCGGACTATGTACTTCAGCTGTGCAGCAGAGCTAAATGATGAGGATCGTCTGGATGCCATTTTCGAATATTTGCTCTGCCTCTGAGGAGTGCACGCCGCGGCCTCTCGTTGTACGTGCCTGCGTATTACGCAATCGCGTAGACAATAGTACGCTAAGGATTTGTAAGCTATTTGTACGCTCATGCGTACATTTTTTAAATGTACGTTCGTTATTAGTGCACGAATGTTCGCTAATAGCACATAATAACGTATATTTTGTACACAAATACAACAAATCTATTTGTCGAATATACGAATCTTAGGAAAACTTCGGCGAATGTTCGGCGAATAAAATTTTGATTGATTCGCTCATCTGTAGTCTAGATTACAATCTAATTCAATAGATATGCTTATAATGTTAAAGAAGATTAAGATATAACACTGAAAATATCATTTCTTTTCAGAAATTTACTGAATTATTAATAGAGATGAGCGAGTAGTGAAATATTCGAAAGTTCGAAATTCGATTCGAATAGACCGCGAAATTCGACTATTCGACCGAATATCGAATCCCATTAAAGTCTATGGGGAAAGAATGCTCGCCACTTGGAAATCTCAATTCGACCACTTGGAGGTCACCAAGTCCACCCTGAAACCTCAGAAAAGGATGCCAACACTGCTGGAATGCAACTGGGACAGCAGGGGAAGCATGTCTGGGTGCATATAACGCGCCCAAGTCGCACTATTACGCCACTATCACAGCCTCTCAACAATACACTCCAAAGACAATGTAACCTCTCTGTAAAGTGAGACCATACAAGGAAACCTTCTTTCCTCTACATTGCCATGGACCCCAAGCCAAACTAGATAAAAAAGAAGATGAAATTCTGCACCCCTTAAAATCACGTTGCCTATGCCAACCACAGATGGCATAGGCAAGGGGGAAAGCAAATAGACCCCACCCCTAATTGTCATTGTGTGTGTGTGTGAAATGTGGTCAGACATGTCTTCTTTAAAATGTAAAAACAACTCAAACACATGCAGAAGCCTTAAAATGCCCAAATTGTTGGCGCTAGAGATGTCAGTGACCCGACCTGGCCCAGTGTCATGTCTAGCAGGTAAAGCAGTGGGGATGTTGAGGGATGCGTAGGACCGCAAAAGGCAGGAAGAGGCCGTGGGCTGGCCAGAGGCTCATGGAAAATTTTGTGGAGGCCCAAGAGGTGAGACGTCTTAAAAATTGTGTGGAGGCTAAAGAGGTGAGACCTCTTAAAAATTATGTGGAGGCCCAAGAGGTGAGACCTGTTAAAAATTATGTGGAGGCCCAAGAGGTGAGACCTCTTAAAGATTTTGCGGAAGCCCAAGAGGTGAGACCTCTTAAAAATTATGTGGAGGCCCAAGAGGTGAGACGGGTTAAAAATTATGTGGAGGCCCAAGAGGTGAGACGGGTTAAAAATTATGTGGAGGCCCAAGAGGTGAGACCTCTTAAAGATTTTGTGGAGGCCCAAGAGGTGAGACCTCTTAAAAATTATGTGGAGGCCCAAGAGGTGAGACGGGTTAAAAATTATGTGGAGGCCCAAGAGGTGAGACCTCTTAAAGATTTTGTGGAGGCCCAAGAGGTGACACCTCTTAAAAATTATGTGGAGGCCCAAGAGGTGAGACCTCTTAAAGATTTTGTGGAGGCCCAAGAGGTGACACCTCTTAAAAATTATGTGGAGGCCCAAGAGGTGAGACCTCTTAAAGATTTTGTGGAGGCCCAAGAGGTGAGACCTCTTAAAGATTTTGTGGAGGCCCAAGAGGTGAGACCTGTTAAAAAATATGTGGAGGCCCAAGAGGTGAGACCTGTTAAAAATTATGTGGAGGCCCAAGAGGTGTGACCTGTTAAAAATTATGTGGAGGCCCAAGAGGTGAGACCTCTTAAAGATTTTGTGGAGGCCCAAGAGGTGAGACCTCTTAAAAATTATGTGGAGGCCCAAGAGGTGAGACCTGTTAAAAATTATGTGGAGGCCCAAGAGGTGACACCTCTTAAACATTTTGTGGAGGCCCAAGAGGTGAGACCTCTTAAAAATTATGTGGAGGCCCAAGAGGTGAGACCTCTTAAAGATTTTGTGGAGGCCCAAGAGGTGAGACCTCTTAAAGATTTTGTGGAGGCCCAAGAGGTGAGACCTGTTAAAAATTATGTGGAGGCCCAAGAGGTGAGACGGGTTAAAAATTATGTGGAGGCCCAAGAGGTGAGACCTCTTAAAGATTTTGTGGAGGCCCAAGAGGTGAGACCTCTTAAAAATTATGTGGAGGCCCAAGAGGTGAGACCTCCTAAAGATTTAGTGGAGGCCCAAGAGGTGACACCTCTTAAAAATTATGTGGAGGCCCAAGAGGTGAGACCTCTTAAAGATTTTGTGGAGGCCCAAGAGGTGAGACCTCTTAAAGATTTTGTGGAGGCCCAAGAGGTGAGACCTCTTAAAGATTTTGTGGAGGCCCAAGAGGTGAGACCTGTTAAAAATTATGTGGAGGCCCAAGAGGTGAGACCTCTTAAAGATTTTGTGCAGGCCCAAGAGGTGAGACCTGTTAAAAATTATGTGGAGGCCCAAGAGGTGACACCTCTTAAACATTTTGTGGAGGCCCAAGAGGTGAGACCTCTTAAAAATTATGTGGAGGCCCAAGAGGTGAGACCTCTTAAAGATTTTGTGGAGGCCCAAGAGGTGAGACCTCTTAAAGATTTTGTGCAGGCCCAAGAGGTGAGACCTCTTAAAGATTTTGTGCAGGCCCAAGAGGTGAGACCTCTTAAAGATTTGTGGAGGCCCAAGAGGTGAGACCTCTTAAAAATTATGTGGAGGCCCAAGAGGTGAGACCTCCTAAAGATTTTGTGGAGGCCCAAGAGGTGAGACCTCTTAAAAATTATGTGGAGGCCCAAGAGGTGAGACCTCTTAAAGATTTTGTGGAGGCCCAAGAGGTGAGACCTCTTAAAGATTTTGTGGAGGCCCAAGAGGTGAGACCTCTTAAAGATTTTGTGGAGGCCCAAGAGGTGAGACCTCTTAAAAATTATGTGGAGGCCCAAGAGGTGAGACCTGTTAAAAATTATGTGGAGGCCCAAGAGGTGACACCTCTTAAACATTTTGTGGAGGCCCAAGAGGTGAGACCTCTTAAAAATTATGTGGAGGCCCAAGAGGTGAGACCTCTTAAAGATTTTGTGGAGGCCCAAGAGGTGAGACCTCTTAAAGATTTTGTGCAGGCCAAAGAGGTGAGACCTCTTAAAGATTTTGTGCAGGCCCAAGAGGTGAGACCTCTTAAAGATTTTGTGGAGGCCCAAGAGGTGAGACCTCTTAAAAATTATGTGGCGGCCCAAGAGGTGAGACCTGTTAAAAATTATGTGGAGGCCCAAGAGGTGAGACCTCTTAAACATTTTGTGGAGGCCCAAGAGGTGAGACCTCTTAAAAATTATGTGGAGGCCCAAGAGGTGAGACCTCTTAAAGATTTTGTGGAGGCCCAAGAGGTGAGACCTCTTAAACATTTTGTGCAGGCCCAAGAGGTGAGACCTCTTAAAAATTATGTGGAGGCCCAAGAGGTGAGACCTGTTAAAAATTATGTGGAGGCCCAAGAGGTGAGACCTCTTAAACATTTTGCGGAGGCCCAAGAGGTGAGACCTCTTAAAAATTATGTGGAGGCCCAAGAGGTGAGACCTCTTAGACATTTTGTGCAGGCCCAAGAGGTGAGACCTCTTAAAAATTATGTGGAGGCCCAAGAGGTGAGACCTGTTAAAAATTATATGGAGGCCCAAGAGGTGAGACCTCTTAAACATTTTGTGGAGGCCCAAGAGGTGAGCCATAAATATATAAATTTTTCTTATTTACGGAGCAATTCTACGGCGGTTAAGGAGGAGGAGGAGGAGGTGGAGGAGGAAATGGCACTTCATACAGATGGCACTTCACTTTTGGCTGCTTTCCACGGTTGGAGAAGCAAAGTCCGAGTCAATCCACTTGCTGTTCATTTTGATTAGCGTCAGCCTGTCCGCACTGTCGGTTGACAGGCGGCTGCGCTTATCGGTTATAATGCCCCCGGCTGCGCTGAACACCCTTTCTGATAGCACGCTGGCGGCAGGGCAGGCAAGCACCTCCAAGGCGTACAGGGACAGTTCCAGCCACGTGTCCAACTTGGAGACCCAGTAAGTGTAGGACGCCGAGGGATCGGGGAGGACAGGGGTACGGTCTGCCAGGTACTCCCGCAACATCCGCCGATACTTGTCCCTCCTGCTGATAGCGGGCCCCGCAGTGATGGAAGTTGCACGAGGGGGTGCCATGAACGTGTCCCACACCTTGGAGAGTGTTCCCCTGGTGGCTGTGGGCCTGATAGATGTTGTGGGACTCTGGGAGACCCTCTCCTCTCTGCCGCCAGCGATGGTGGGTGGGAAAATCTCCATCATGTTCTGCACGAGTTCCCTCTGGTATTCCAGCAATCGATTCGTCCTCTCCTCTACCGGAATAAAAGAGGAGACGTTATCTTTATACCGGGGGTCCAGGAGTGCGAAGACCCAGTACAGTTTGTTCTCCACTATCCGGACAACACGTGTGTCCCGGGAAAAGCAGCCCAGCATGAAGTCAGCCATGTGTGCCAGACTCTGAATAGGCATGACGTCACTGCCCCCACCAGAAGGATCACTTGCCATTTCCTCCTCTTCCTCTTCCGCCTCCTCTCCGCCCCATCCGCGCTGAACCAATGGGACGCACACAGCCTGACTGCTACCCTCGCCGCCAGCATCCTCCTCCTCTTCCACAGCCACCTCCACGTCGTCCTCCTCCTACTCATCCTCCTCCTGCAACTGCCACCGTGAAGCAGACAAAAGTGTGGTCTGACTGTGTAGCTCCGTTGCGTCTCCTCCTACCCCCGTCTCCTCTGCGTGCAATGCGTTCTCCCTTATTGCGATGAGCGATTCTTTAAGGACGCATAGGAGCGGGATGGTTACGCTCACTATAGAGTCCTCGCTGCTGACCTTCTTGGTGGACTCCTCAAAGATACGCAGTACATCGCATATGTCTGCCATCCATGGCCACTCGTGGTTGGCAACCTGAGGGAGCTGAGTTGGAGGCACGCGTGGATTCATAATCTGGTACTCCATCAATGCTCTCTGCTGCTCACACACCCTGGCCAACATGGAATAGGTGGAATTCCAGCGAGTCGGCAGGTCGCACAACAGCCGATGTTCAGGCAAATGGAGGCGTTGCTGGAGTTTTTTTAAGCTAGCAGCAGCTACAGTTGACTTCCGAAAGTGAGCGCACAAGCGCCGCACTTTCACCAGTAGCTCTGCCAGGTTGGGGTAAGTCTTTAGAAATTTTTGGACTACCAGATTAAAAACGTGGGCCAGGCATGGTACGTGATCGAGTTCGGCAAGCTCCAGAGCCGCCACCAGGTTACGGCCGTTATCGCACACGACCATGCCTGGTCCTAGCTGCAGCGGCGACAGCCACATCTCCGTCTGCTGCAATATGGCGTCCCTCACCTCTGGGGCGCTGTGCTTCCTGTCGCCCAAGCTGATGAGCTTAAGCACCGCCTGCTGACGTCTCCCCGCGCCAGTGCTGCAACGCTTCCAGCTAGCGGCTGAGGGCGATGTTAAGGCAGAGGAGGAGGAGGAGGAGGAGGAGGAGGGGGGTTTATCAGAACCCATGCTGGCAATCTTGGGCGGGGGTGGTAGGTAGGCCGTCTCTGTTTGCGACCCCGTCCCCGCTTCCACTACATTCACCCAGTGTGCCGTCAAAGAGATGTAGCGTCCCTGGCCGCAAGCGCTTGTCCACGAGTCGGTGGTCAAGTGGACCTTTGCGCTGACTGCGTACCTCAGGGCCCGCCTGATGTTACGCGACACGTGCTGGTGCAGGGCGGGGACGGCACTCCGGGAAAAGTAGTGGCGGCTGGGGACGGAATAGCGAGGTGCGGCAGCCGCCATCAGGTCGCGGAAGGCCTGCGTCTCCACAAGCCTAAACGGCAACATCTCCAGGGCCAGCAGTTTGGAGATGTGGCAGTTTAAGGCTTGGGCTTGGGGGTGACTCGAGGCGTACTTCCGCCTGCGGTCGAACGCCTGCGAGATGGACAGTTGATGGGACGAGGAGTGTGAAGGTGCAGGCGAAGAGGCGGGGGAAGGGGAGGCTGAAGGAGAAGGCCCCAAAGTAGCCGAGGCAGAGGCAGATGTGGAGGTGTCCTGGCTGGAGGTCTGGACCGCAGTGGCAGCACACAACAAAGGGGAAGAGGCAGTGGCAGCAGGACCGGGCGCAGGTTGTATTGCGTTTGCTCTCTCCCACTCAGCCCAGTGCTTGACTTCCAAGTGACGCCGCATGCCTGAGGTGGTCAGATTGCTCTTCTCAGAGCCCCTACTCAGTTTTGAGTGGCAGAGTGTGCAAACCGCGCTCAGTTTGTCATCCGCACAAACATTAAAAAATCTCCACACCACAGAAGTACGAGGCCTCGATGGGGGAGCTTCGCGCGACTGCCCGCTGCCGGGAACAGCTTCGGCCGTGCTGGCTGTGGCCTCACTACTCTGTCTGGACAGTCCTCTGCCTCTGGACATCCCTCTGCCTGTGGACATCCCTCTGCCTGTGGACATCCCTCTGCCTGTGGACATCCCTCTGCCTCTTGCTGCCTTTTTCGGTGCTGCGCAGACCATCACCTCTCCACTGCTTTCCCCGCTGGACATGACCCCTGGCCAAGTGGGGTCGGTCATTTCGTCATCCACCACCTCCTCTTCCTCACTCTGCTCCTCCTCCTGCCCACTGGACATTCCAACAGCCTCCCTTGATGGCAACTGCGTCTCATCATCATCATCGCTCATGATAACAGATGCTGGTTCAGGGTCCACATCAGCAGGAGATGGCGAAAACTCAAGTGTTTGGGCATCACTACAAACAAATTCCTCTGCTAGCTCCTGGGATTCTTCCGGCACATCTGAAAAAGGACCCGAAAAGAGCTCCTGGGAGGGGTCAAGGGTGGGATGACTCTGTTGGCCAGGTGTGGAGGAAGGAGGGTCAGAGTGAGACTGTGTGGATGACTGGCTGGTGGACAACTGTGTGGAAGCGCTATCGGCTATCCATTGCACCACCTGTTCAACCTGCTCAGGCCTCAACAGCGGTGTAACTCGCCCCCTGCTTAACTGTCCCATAAAGGCAGGGATTCTGGATGAGTGGGATCCTGGCTGACCCTCACCAGCACGCATTGTATCCCCACTGGCTTCAACAAGGCCACCAACAGCATTTCCGCGCCCCCGTCCTCGTCCACGTCCGATTCCGCTAGCCCCCCTCCGCATTTTATTTTTTTTTTGTTGCAAATATAATATTTGGGTATATAATTAGGTATGTGAAATAATTTAGCAAGAGAACGCACAGTATAGTGGCCAATTAAAAGGCCTAGATATTGTATATTTCAAGGTACACAGCCGTGTACTAACTGCTCAGACGGTGGGTATTTACACCAGGTATGTGAAATAATTTAGCAAGAGAACGCACAGTATAGTGGCAAATTAAAAGGCCTATATATTGTATATTTCAAGGTACACTGCCGTGTACTAACTGTACAGACGGTGGGTATTTACACCAGGTATGTGAAATAATTTAGCAAGAGAACGCACAGTACAGTGGCCAATTAAATGGCCTAGATATTGTATATTTCAAGGTACACAGCCGTGTACTAACTGAACAGACGGTGGGTATTTACACCAGGTATGTGAAGTAATTTAGCAAGAGAACGCACAGTATAGTGGCCAATTAAAAGGCCTAGATATTGTATATTTCAAGGTACACAGCCGTGTACTAACTGCACAGACGGTGGGTATTTACACCAGGTATGTGAAATAATTTAGCAAGAGAACGCACAGTATAGTGGCCAATTAAAAGGCCTAGATATTGTATATTTCAAGGTACACAGCCGTGTACTAACTGTACAGATGGTGGGTATTTACACCAGGTATGTGAAATAATTTAGCAAGAGAACGCACAGTATAGTGGCCAATTAAATGGCCTAGATATTGTATATTTCAAGGTACACAGCCGTGTACTAACTGAACAGACGGTGGGTATTTACACCAGGTATGTGAAGTAATTTAGCAAGAGAACGCACAGTATAGTGGCCAATTAAAAGGCCTAGATATTGTATATTTCAAGGTACACAGCCGTGTACTAACTGTACAGACGGTGGGTATTTACACCAGGTATGTGAAATAATTTAGCAAGAGAACGCACAGTATAGTGGCCAATTAAAAGGCCTAGATATTGTATATTTCAAGGTACACAGCCGTGTACTAACTGCTCAGACGGTGGGTATTTACACCAGGTATGTGAAATAATTTAGCAAGAGAACGCACAGTATAGTGGCCTATTAAAAGGCCTAGATATTGTATATTTCAAGGTACACAGCCGTGTACTAACTGTACAGACGGTGGGTATTTACACCTGGTATACAAAAAGGGTATTGCAGGCACACAGAACCCAGAACACTAGAGCCAAATAAACTGTATTTAAAAAAATAAAATAAAATTCACAGCCGTATACTGCCAGATCAGATGGTGCATATACACACTAGTTATATAACAGGGTTTTTCAGCCAAAAAGAACGCTGAACAGTAGTGCCAAATATAGTTTGGTATGTAGCAGAACACCTAATACACCACTAATGCCTCTCTCTGTCCCTACTCCAGCAGCTATCCCTGAATACGGCAGCCGTTCTCTGTAAAGTGTATCTTGTAGACGCTGTTTTCGCGCTGCCAGCGTGCTCAGCGTGCCTGTCATACCCCCCCTGCATGTTGATTGGTGGAAAAAGAGCGCCAGGGAAGGTGGGAGGGGAAACGAATTCTAAGTGCGCCATCGCCGTTATACTCGATTGAAATCGAGTATGCCGAATAGCGTAGTATTCGATCGAATACCGGCTCGATCGAACACTACTCGCTCATCTCTAATTATTAACTGAGCTATAAGTCTTAGGCCTCATGTACACAACCGTACTTTTTTTCTGTATCTGATCCTGATTTTTTGTTGATCAGATCCAGGCCATTCATTTCAATTGAGCTGCACTGTGTGATTTCTGCATCTATATACAGTATATATAGAACATACTGTATCCTATTCCTGTCTGTTTTGAGGACAAGAATAAGCCATTCAAGAATAGGGCATGCATAAAGTGCAGAATGAGGACCACAAAATGGATATGATCATGTGCATGAGATCAATGATAAAAGCTCTACCAAGCTTAATGTCTTAGTAAGTATAGGTGCTAAATATTGAGCTCTTCTGCTTCTTCTGACTTTCATCTCTCTGAGAAAATACCTCCATTCACAAAGAAATTCTGAGCACACTCTTGTTATTTCATTATGCATATGTCAGGATGAAATGAGACTAAAGGGGTTGTCAAGAGACAGTCTATGTCCATATAACTTATTAGTGTATATGCATCACATAGAGGGGGCACCCTGCTTGGAACTCCTCTGGTAGACAAAATCAACATAGACCCTGCAAACATTGCCCTGATTCTAGCAAGCATAATCCATTTGTAATGGACAATGGTTGCGAATCCACTGTGCCAACTAACTGGTTTGGTTTAGAGCTAGACCTAAGGGCATTATCCTGGTGTTCCTCTGGTATCCTCCCCTTTAACCCCTATACAAGGATCTGGACTTCACTGCAGGGGATCCACAAGGCTGCTACCTCTTGGAATAATCCTTGTGTAGTTGGTAGCTGATCCACAGGGTTTAAAGATGCCAGTGTTAAGTACCGAGGGAACAGGCAATGCTTGTAGTCAGGAAACAGGCTGAGGTCAGGGCAGACACAGTTTGTGCATGTCTGTAAAACAGTCCAAGGTCAGAGCAGGCAACAGAAGGTCAATACAATAAACAGGCAGAAGTTGGGGCAGGCAGCAGAGGATCAGAATCGGTAAATGGGCAGTACACAGGCAGACAAACAGAAAAGCACATCTTCACTGACAAACTAGCAAGCTTGGAACCTAAAGCTCAGACACTCTCTGCTAGAGGAAGGTGCCTTAAGTATCTCAAAGTGGCTAGCCATTGGTTTGCAGAGATTGATGTAATTGAGTACTTGCTCTTTAAAAGCTGGGAGATGCACGCACATCCTACAGGGAACAGGAAGCAGCCTCTGGCATGGGACTCCAGTGACCATCCCCATTACTGAAAGGCAGAAGAAAGCTACCATGGACTGGTCACCAGGATAGGTGAGTGATGCGGCACCCATGCCTGCTCTGGATACCAGGAAAGTGGCAGGCATGAAGCACTACTATGACACCCTTCATTAATTTCATGCCATATAATACTACAAGAGCAATGTCTGACCAGTGAAGGCTTCCCCCATCAAAATGAGCTGCTATCATGGCTATGATATGAAAGGGGATGTCTATGGTGAGGTAGAAAGCAGAAAAGATATACTGTACCCACTTTTTGTTTTCTAATTCAATCCTAATTTTGGCTATAAAATTACATGTAAAACTTGACAGCCTTAGACAATTAAAATACTAAGAAGGGATTATATTGTCAAGAAATATTCCTGGAAATCACTGTGTAAAAAATTGTGAAAAACCTGAATCAGGCGATTATCAAGAACTTAGGAAGAGATGTTTTTTTAGGTAACATTTATTTCAATGGCTATGTATAAATAGAGTTATACACGGATAAATTATTACTGCATCGATCAGTCATTTACTACTACTGTGCCTCTAAGAGCATTAGACTTCAGTTAAGACCAAGGCGAAATCAGCACCTGTGAAGAGGCTTCAGAGCAGTATGAACTGAGCAATGAATAAAGATTATGAGCAGAAATGCTGAAGATTTAATTGATTTTTTTTGCCTCCTAGCACTGGAAACACTCCTATTACACTATGAGTCACTCTGCAGCAGTCTCAGATTTTCATTTATGGAATTGGCCAGTTTTAATCTTACTTTTTCAGCACTATGTAAATGTCTCCAAAGAGTGGGATTATCTTCTTGCATTATTGCTTTGCTTACTGATAAAGTCATATAGCTACACAGAAAACAACCCCCACCCCCTGCTTATTTTTCAAGAATAATCTTCCAAGGTCTGTATCAAAGAAGATATTTGACAAGACCAGAAACATCTTCATGACTTAGTGAAGCTGTTCAGAAGATTATATTTAGAACAGCCACCAATAACTGATATATTATTATATCATTATATTCTTAGTTGCAAAACTGCTTAAAGAAGCTGCTTAAAGAGGACCCATCACCACAAAATGCAGAGCAATCTCATTAAATATGTCCCCATTTGCAGACACAAAGTCAAATCATCACAAGTGCCATCATAGATTTGACTTTCGTGCTCTGGCTCCATTAATGAGCTTGTAATGCCATTAGGAAATTATGTACAAATTGCTAACAGGTATGGAATTTATATTTTCAGGGACTATACAATTTACCTCCAGGTTTGCATCCCTGATTGCCAAAACATTTCATTTTAAATAAAATTTACATGGTCTAGTTGGATGTATGAACACAACTACTGTACCATAGCATCGAATCAAGTAGAGGCATGATCTCAAAGATACTTGCATCCAAAAAGAGGAGCTACAAAGAAGTGTTTCACAAGTGTTTAATTTTCTGTGACCAGTTCCTGTGACTTATCTAAAGAGACAGGTCAAACCTTAGATCACAACAGTTAAAGGGAACCTGTCATCAACTTTATCATGACTTCATTGAGGGCAGCATAACATAGTGAAAAACATGCTGATTTCAGCTTTGTGTCATTAATGGGCTAAAGGTAAGCAGTTGCCAAGAACCAGCATCATAATCTTCACAGCTCGATTTAGAAAAAGAGTCAAGGCTACCTAAGACACTGCACAGTTATTCATGATTTCTTGCTCCCCCTGCCAGCTTGCTGATAATTGCCAGTTCTACCTGAGGGAGAAAACTAAGGAGAAGACTGTCAGTCATCAGCACGTGGACAGTAAAGAAGGAGATCATGACTCAGGTAGTCATGATTCTTTTCAAGGCCTGGGCTGCAATGATTATAATGCTGATTTTTGGCAAACTCCTTACTTTTTACTCATGAATGACACACTGTCGAAATCAACTCATCTGCCACTGTGTCATGAAGTAGATGAGAGGTTCCCTTTAAGTCTTGCTTTATCGCATTTTGTAATACTTTATTTCATGTTTGGGACATTTTAGGTCCCGGGACCAAACAATGTTTGGCAGTAGGTTACTTATGTAGCCATGATTTGTGAGGGCAGGTTTTAAGTGCTGTATTCCCTTTTATTTGTATTTTTTATTATGTTATTTTTAGCTTTTTTTATATATTGTTTTAACCTTTCACCCAGATACTGCATGTTATTAAACTATCCTCTACAACATGTCAGCCTTGTTGAGGGAACTTCTAGGGCAGCAAATGAAATCAGAAGCAGGTGTCAGCTAGTTAGCCATCAGTAACTGTATTATTATTTAGAGGGGGGGGGCCAGGAATGCTAAAGTTAAAGGGGTTTTCCGAGTTGTTGAAAAAAAAAAACATTGTAAAACCCCTTAGGGCTTGCATATACATTAGTTAAGCTTATTTAAAAAAAAAAAAAAACCTTACTTACACCTCTGCACAGCTCTGTTATTCTTGCTTTGTTTACATGCTGCAGCAAAAGGTGTGGGGGCATGTAACAACAATGACTCAGCTCTGCCTCATGAATATTTGTGGGTGTGAATAATCAGCCTACCTCCTCCCCCTGCCCTGCTCTGCTCTGCACAACCTAACCTGACACTGCAGAAACACAGTGTAAATTGTTATTTTACATACATTTATTTCCTGTTTTGTATCCTTTGCTGTGTAAAACTTGTCTCTCTGTAATTACAGTACATAAAGGAAGGCATCTTTGCACTACTTTTATAACAGAAATTGCACTACTGGGAGGAATGGAAAGTCAAGTGATATTCAGCAATAAGATAGGTTGACTACATGCTTTGCAATCAATATGGAGAGCTTTTACTTTCACTTTCTATTACTCCAGCATTCTCTGTATGTATACAATCAATATACCAAACAAAGCTATCTAGCTGCTAGTCTTTCTCTGATCTATCTATTTATCTATCATATATCTATCTATAATCTATCAATCATCTATCTATCTATCTATCTATCTATCTATCTATCTATCTATCTATCTATCCATCTATCTCCTATCATCTAACTATCATTTATCTACCATCTATGTATCATCTATATATCTCATAAGTGTATATGTGCTGTCTTCTATCTATCTTACTATATTTTTCATATATATAAATAATCTAACAATAATATATTTATCCATATATTTCATATCTCTATTTCTACAATCTATATATATTCTATCACATACGCATCAATATTTCCTTTGTCTTCTATCTATCTATCTAATCTATCTATCTATCTATCTGTCTTATCCATCTATTCCATTTCTATCTATCCATCCTTCTCTTTATCTATGTATAATCTATATTATATGGATCTATATATCTGACGCCTCATATCTATCGACCTATGTATATATTCCGTATCTAAATATCTAAAATATATATATCTCTTAATAATATAAAAATGAATTTCTGTCTGTCTGTCTGTCTGTTCTCTATGCGCGACCAAACTACTGGACCGATTTTCACCAAATTCGGCACACAGGTACATCAGGTGTCCGGGAAGGTTTTAGACCAGGTCTCATCTCTCTAGGACGTACCGTTCCCGAGATATTCCCAAAATATGATCTCCATTAGCCAACATTACAACTGGGAGCTTTGGTTTTAAACTCCAACTGCCATTCTCTGCAAAGCCACACAGGGAGGGCAGGTTTCCATAACAACCAGGTAATTATCAGCAGCTGAGGATCTCATCCATTTCTATTCACTGACACTGTTAAAGGTATTCCGGTTACCATAAATATAACTTATGTTTTTTTCTATTACTACAGTTCAGTAGTAATAAAATATGTTTTCCTCCACTGCTGCCTATTGCGTGGGCTCATAAATAAGCATGGTATTGACCTTTAATTCAGGCCACCCTAAAAGAAGTACTTAAAACCCTCGCCCCAGGTCTCACTAAGCCACACCCCCAACTCTGTCAGGCCACACCCCCTTTCACTCGGCAGCCAACAGAGATTGAAAAAATAAAGGTAAAAATCAACTTCTGTCAGCTGCAGGGATGGGTGGGAGGTTGACTTTCTTTCTGCAACAACACACACAAACATTAAATAAAATAGATTAAATCCACCCATGCGAAGCGTCTTGCTAATCCACGCCCCCGACTCTAAAATTAGTCAATTTCATCTACGATTTTTGTGTGTCGTTGCAGAGAGAAATTCATTCTCCCACCCCTGCAGCTGATTTTTTTCAATCCCCATTGCCTGCGGAGTGGGAGGGGGCGTGGCCTGGCAGAGTTGGGGGTGTGGATTATCAAGATGCTTCGAACGGTTGTAGTCTGAAATTAGTCTATTTCATCTAAAATTTTGTGTGTCATTGCAGAGAGAAATTCACCCTCCCACTCCTGCAGCTGACAGAAGTTTATTTTTCCCTTCATTCTTTCAATCCCTGTTGGCTGTGGAGTGGGAGGGGGCATGACCTGACAGAGTTGTGGGTGTGGCTTAGCAAAGCACTTCGCATAGGTGATTTAATCTATTTCATTTAATGTTTCTGTGTGTCGTTGCAGAATGGCTGCAGAGTGGGAGGGGGCGTGGTCTGACAGAGTTGGGGGCGTGACTTAGCAAGACTATTCGAACAGTTGTAGTCTATAATTAGTCTATTTTATCTAAAATTTTGTGTGTCGTTGCAGAGAGAAATTCACCCTCCCACCCCTGCAGCAAACAGAAGTTTATTTTTACCTTTATTTTTTCAATCCCCGTTGGCTGCGGAGTGGGAGGGGGCGTAACCTGACAGAGTCGGGGGCGTGGATTAGCAAGACGCTTCACATGGGTGTATTTAATCTATTTCATTTAATGTTTCTGTGTGTCGTTGCAGAAAGAAAGTCAACCTCCCACCCACCCCTGCAACTGACAGAAGTTGATTTTTACCTTTATTTTTTCAATCCCTGTTGGCTGCGGAGTGGGAGGGGGCGTGGCCTTACAGAGTCGGGGCGTGGCTTAGCAAAGCGCTTCGCATAGGTGCATTTAATCTATTTCATTTAATGTTTCTGTGTGTCTTTGCAGAATGGCTGCGGAGTGAGAGGGGGCGTGGCCTGACAGAGACGGGGCGTGGCTTAGTAAAAGGCTTCAAACGGTTGTAGTCTATAATTAGTCTATTTCATCTAAAACTTTTGTGTGTCGTTGCAGAGAGAAATTCACCCTCCCACCCCTGTAGCAAAGAGAAGTTTTTTTTTACCTTCATTTTTTCAATTCCCATTGGCTGCGGAGTGGGAGGGGGCGTGACCTGACAGAGTCGGGGGCGTGGATTAGCAAGACGCTTCGCATGGTTGGATTTAATCTATTTTATTTAATGTTTGTGTGTGTTGTTGCAGAAAGAAAGTCAACCTCCCACCCATCCCTGCAGCTGACAGAAGTTGATTTTTACCTTTATCTTCTCAATCTCTGTTGGCTGCCGAGTGAAAGGGGGTGTGGCCTGACAGAGTTGGGGTTGTGGCTTAGTGAGACCTGGGGCGGAGGTTTTAAGTACTTCTTTTAGGGTGGCCTGAATTAAAGGTCAATACCATGCTTATTTATGAGCCCACGCAATAGGCAGCAGTGGAGGAAAACATCTTTTATTACTACTGAACTGTAGTAATAGAAAAACACATAAGTTATATTTATGGTAACCGGAATACCTTTAACAGTGTCAGCGAATAGAAATGGATGAGATCCTCAGCTGCTGATAATTACCTGGTTGTTATGGAAACCTGCCCTCCCCGTGTGTGCCTTTGCAGAGAATGGCAGTTGGAGTTTAAAACCAAAGTTCCCAGTTGTAATGTTGGCTAATGGAGATCATATTTTGGGAATATCTCAGGAATGGTATGTCCTAGAGAGATGAGACCTGGTCTAAAACCTTCCCGGACACCTGATGTACCTGTGTGCCGAATTTGGTGAAAATCAGTCCAGTAGTTTGGTTGCGCATAGAGAACAGACAGACAGACAGACAGAAACTCATTTTTATATTATTAAGAGATAATCCATACACCATGCTGTATAATATACAGTATAATCCATACACCATGTTGTATAGTATACAGTATAATCCGTACACCATGCTGTATAATATACAGTATAATCCATACACCATGCTGTATAATATACAGTATAATCCGTACACCATGCTGTATAATATACAGTATAATCCGTACACCATGCTGTATAATATACAGTAAAATCCGTACAGCATGCTGTATAATATACAGTATAATCCGTACACCATGCTGTATAATATACCGTACAGTATTTATTATCCCTGTACGATGACATCACTGTGTTTATTATCCCTGTACGGTGACATCACTGTGTTTATTATCCCTGTACTGTGACATCACTGTGTTTATTATCCCTGTACTGTGACATCACTGTGCTTTTTATTCCTTGAACTGTGACATCGCAGTGTTTATTATCCCTGTACTGTGAAATCACTGTGTTTAATATCTCTGGACTGTGACATCACTGCATTTATTATCCCTGTACTGTGACATCATTGCATTTATTATCCCTGTACTGTGACATCATTGTGTTTATTATCTCTGTACGGTGACATCACTGTGTTTATTATCCCTGGACTGTGACATCACTGTGTTTATTATCTCTGTCCTGTGACATCACTGTGTGTATTATCTCTGTACGGTGACATCACTGTGTGTATTATCTCTGTACAGTGACATCACTGTGTGTATTATCCCTGGACTTTGACATCACTGTGTTTATTATCCCTGTACGGTGACATCACTGTGTTTATTATCCCTGTACTGTGAAATCACTGTGTTTATTATCCCTGTACAGTGACATCACTGTGTTTATTATCCCTTGTGAGACACTGAAGGGGTTAATCCTGGATGGCCGGTATATTTCTCCTGGGTTCAGCTACTATGCCTACTAGAGACTGAGGGAAGTTCATGTCTCCCAACAGGAGACATGGGGAAACCAGGAAAGTGCGATATGGTCTCCAGCAAAAGTAGTTGCTGGAGACATTTTGATAAAGTGTGTTTGGGCCTGGTTTTTTTGGGATGGATGACAGGTTTGGCAGTGGGGCCATCCATCCCACTTCCTCCACTCCAGGTCTTAGTGTTTGGAGTCAGGCACCACAGGTGCTGAGGCTGGACCATTAGCAGGTCCATAAAGCCTGCAAGATGTGCAGACAGAAAAAGGCTGGGTGCAGCTAGGAATGCTGAAGGCTGCTGGCCTCAGGAGATACTTTTGACGCTATCAAAGGTAAAAACTTGTGGACTGAACTGCATAACATGTTGTATTCGTGTGGATGTAGCTAGACGCACGTATAGTGAGGAAAACTGTCTTATGTTTAGGTAGTGCTGGACAAGCAGGGTTTATTTTGTTTGTGCCTGAAGCAATGGCTGTATTATCACTTATTTTGAGCTTGTGAATAAACGCAGGCCAAGCCTGCATTTGGACTTCATCTGTGTCTGGGACTCTGACTGCTGTTCACACCGCAAACCCACACCCTACCGAGCTAACTTCCCCACACCCTGTACAGTGACATCGCTGTGTGTATTATCCCAGTGCAGGAAGAGGTAAGTGGTCTGTGTTTGTGTGTTTGTTTTCTATTTTTCAGGGTCGTGAATGCAGAGGACTACGTCGGATTCGGTGGACTACGTCGGACCAGCTTTTTTATTTTAAATAAAATGGTCAAACAGGGGTCTGGGGGGGTGTTTATTTCAATAAAATGTTTTATACTTGTGTGTTTGTGTATTTTTTTTTTTTTTACAATGCTACAGTTTTAGTAATTATGGCTATCTACAGACGGCCCTGATTACTAATACTGGGCTTAGTGCTTGCCGGTATGGCAGGCCAGCACTAACCCCAACATCTATTACCTCGGCACCCACTGCCAACAGGGGTGCCAGGAAGAGCCGGGTACCCGCAGGACCGGACCTTCTAAATTGAGGGTCTGGGGCGGCTGCAGGCTGGTACCATTAGGCTGGGAAGGGCCAATAACCGTGTCCCTTCCCACCCTGGTAGTGCCAGGCTGCTGCTGCTGGTTGTATCTGGCTGGCGAAGGAAAAAAGGGGGGGACCCCACGCCATTTTTTTACAAAAAAATATTAAATAATTTTTTAAAAAAATGGCGTGGGGTCCCCCCCTTTTTTCCTTCGCCAGCCAGATACATATATATATATATATATATTGTAAAGCTCAGGAGCGTGGTAGGGCAGTGTAGCAGTGACACAGACGCGGCAGTCCAGATAAAGTAACGTAAGGATTTATTTCAGCTCCAAAAAAAAAGATTAAACAACAAAACAGAAATAACACCAAAAACGTTCGCCTGGCTTGGCTCTTACAGTAATTGGACACCCCTGCCTCAGGGTCCCAGGGGTGCTGGCAATGCTCAGCTCTCTTACCAGCCTGCCGACTGCTCGTGTCCCTCAGCAATGTCCTTTTCAGGGAGGGAGAGACATAATCCTGGTTCCTTCAGGCTTTTATGCGCCTATAACGAGGCACCCTTTCTCAGCTGAGTGGACTGAGTCTCCCACACTCTCTGTACTGAAGCGGGAGTGGTGAGCCCCACTTCCAACCTGTTCACCAGTCCAACAAAGCAGGCCCAGAATTACCATTTACCAAGGGTTCAGCAACTAGGCTGCTGAACAAAACAACATTATCCGACTTTTAATATCTCGCCCAGCTAAGCTTTCTGGGCGAGATATACACTCCCTCTAGTACAATTCCTGCTGTCTGCCTACAATATATATATATATATATATATATATATATATATATATATATACACACTGATATAGATCACTATACATATATCATTTATATATAGAGGGATATTTTTCATGATCTCTCTCTCTCTCTCTCTCTCTCTCTCTCTATATATATATATATATATATATATATATATATATATATAATGCCTGTTATTTTATTCATCTACTTGAATGGTGGGGGTGATCTGTCACTCCTGGAATCAGGCTGCCGCCGTAAACATCCATTCGGCTGGCAGGTCCGTGCTGGGATCGCGCATGCGCGATCCTCGCTGGAGCCGGCCGGCAGCCAGGAGCGCAGAGAGGAGGGCGGGGAGCGGAGGGCGGTCCCCAGGCTCTGACATTTCGTGTACAGAGCCTGGCCACTCCCTCAAGCAGGGAGACGCCTGTACACGAAACGTCATCACAGGAGCCTGGAGGATGACGTAGGCGGTCACGTGACCGCAATCTGCCGCTCGGAAACGGGGCAGAATCTTTAACAAGTGTGTATTACAAAAGTGGACCATGGTAAGAGGAAAGTAAAATGCTAAATAATTAATTTAACTCGGACAACCCCTTTAATCACTGGTTCAGTTCAATATAACGAAGAAGTGGATTCTGATACATCTCTTTCAAGTATTTTACTCTGCACCATCAATACTTTTCTCCAAATTCCTATTAGTATTACTTTCTACACTGGCAACCATTCAATCAGAGTTACAGGAAGAGATGATACTTTGGTAGAAGAGGATCAAAAGACTAGATGACATCTGATAAGATAACTGTCACAACTACTTGGAAGGAAGGGTGAGAATGATGCAAGTGGTGCAACAACTAGGGCAGTGTTAGCAGTCGGAAGTAAAGATGGCAATAGCCCATGTAGTAGTGGCAGTGGTGCACTCATTTAACAGCAAAATGTTGGGGGGTGGGGGAGCCTTCTACTTTGAGTTAATTCCAACTAGACACCGCCAGCAATCTGCAGGAATGTTGGTCTGGAAACAGAACACATCCAACCATCAGTTCTCTCTAGTGATGAGCGAACAGCGAGTTTGGCTGAGCATGCCTGCGCTCAGGTCCACTAGGTGTTCGGTCGAACACGGAGTGTACTCGAGCACGAAGCTCGAGTCCCCTCCCCGCACCAAGACAGGTCCGTCATGACCCCAATGCAAGTCAATGGGGACGGATCCGTTTGGTGTGACACACTAGTAAACGGATCCGTCCTCCATTGACTTTCAATGGAGTTCATGACGGATCCGTCCTTAACCGTCCCAGCAGCTCCCTCCTCCCGTCCAGTCTTTCCTGCTGGAGCAGGTTGGGAGCTGCCGGGGAAGGTAAGTAGTGTCTGTGTCTGTCTTTGTACCTTTTTTTATTTTTATTTGGGGCACTTGTGTAAACCATGCACCCCCCGCTCTTCCGAGCGGGTGGTGCCTGGTTTACTCCCACTGACTTACATTATGCTCGGGTGCTGGGCCGAGCACTCGAGCACCCCGAGTGCTCAGGCAGAGCACCCGAGCCCACGAGCACATTAGTGCTCGCTCATCACTAGTTCTCTCACCTGGACTTTCAATTCGGTTGCTGGTGGAAAAATAGTTTTTGCTCCTGATGGTAGATTTTGAGGCATTCTAAAAGTTCATGACGCCTATTACTCAAATTTGAGTTTTCATAGATCTCTTTTTGCATGTCAAATGCATTCTATTTTTAAGGAACTAATTTTCAGTACAATCGT
>ONZH01019723.1:0-31423 GCA_900303285.1 Rhinella marina | reverse complement strand
GGGTGAAAGACAGAGGAAAAAGACAGTTGTACCCCAAGCCGAGTACAGAATGCCCTCCAGAATCTGGACACAAACTGAGTCCCACGATCAGAGACCACGTCAGTGGGAATGCCATGAAGTTTCACAATGTTGTCAACAAACACTTGTGCAAGAGTTTTAGCATTGGGAGTCTGGGTAATGCAATAAAGTGCGCCATTTTACTAAAACGATCTACAACCACCAGAATAACTGTTTTACCAGCCGAATCAAGCAGATCAGTGATGAACTCCATGGATAAGTGAGTCCATGGTCTGGACGGCATGGGTAATGGAAGTAGGGGTCCAGAAGGTCGAGTATGTGTCGCCTTAGCGCGTGCACAGACACTACAGGCCAACATGGAGTCCTCAACACACTTACGCAGCTCCGGCCACCAGAATCTACGAGAGATGAGGTCTACAGTGAATTTACTCCCAGGGTATCCCACAAGCACCGAAGAATGATGTTCCTCAAACACGTTATGACGCAAATCAGAAGGAACAAACAACTTCCCAGGAGGGCAAGACTCTGGTGCATCTCCCTGGGCCTCAAACACCTTAGCCTCAAGATCAGTGTAAAGAGCGGATATCACCACTCCTTCGGACAGTATAGAACTCGAATCTTCAAAATCACCACCTCCGGGAAAACTACGTGACAAGGCATCCGCCTTCACATTCTTAACCCCAGGACGATATGTGACAATGAAATTGAATTTGGTGAAGAACAAAGACCATCTGGCCTGCCTTGGATTAAGTCGTTTAGCCGACTCCAGGTAAGCCAGATTTTCGTGATTAGTGAATACCGTGATTGGGTGACTCGCCCCTTCCAACCAATGACGCCATTCCTCAAAAGGCAACTTAATGGCCAGTAACTCTCTGTTACCCACATCATAATTTCTCTCCGCAGCAGAGAGTTTTTTCGGAAAAAAAGCACATGGGCGACATTTACCAGGTGACGGGCCTTGTGATAAAACTGCTCCTACCCCCACCTCGGATGCATCAACCTCCACAATGAAAGGTTGTGACACATCTGGCTGCACCAATATAGGGGCAGAAGAAAAGCACTCCTTTACAATGGAGAAAGCTTGCAACGCTGCTTCAGACCACACTGAGACATCCGTCCCTTTCTTAGTCATGTCAGTTAAGGGTTTAACTATTGTCGAATAGTTCTTAATACATTTTCGGTAATAGTTGGTGAACCCCAAAAATCGCATAAGAGCCTTCAGATTTTCAGGTCGGTCCCAGTCCAGAACAGCACGGACTTTCTCTGGATCCATACGAAAACCTGAAGATGAAAGCAGGTATCCTAAGAATTGCACCTCATGTACAGCAAAAACACATTTCTCTAATTTTGCATACAACTTGTTATCTCTTAAGATTTGCAAAACCTGCCTCACGTGATCCTGATGTGTCACAATATCTGGAGAATAGATTAGTATGTCATCCAAATACACGACTACAAACCTCCCCACAAGGTGATAAAAAATGTAATTAACAAAATGCTGGAAGACAGCAGGGGCATTGGTCAACCCAAAAGTCATGACCAGGTTCTCAAAGTGGCCCTCAGGAGTGTTAAAGGCCGTCTTCCATTCATCCCCTTCCTTGATCCTGACCAGATTATATGCCCCCCTTAAGTCCAACTTGGAGAAAACCTTTGCATCCACAATCTGGTTAAACAAGTCAGGAATCAAAGGAAGGGGGTACGGATCACGGACAGTAATCCGATTGAGTTCACGGAAATCCAGACATGGCCTAAGGGTTCCGTCTTTTTTTTTAACAAAGAAAAACCTTGCTGCCACTGGAGATTTGGAAGGTCTAATATGTCCTTTAGCCAAACTCTCAGCAATATATTCCTTCATGGCCGTTCTCTCAGGTCCAGAAAGGTTATACAGCCTAGATTTGGGCAATTTTGCTTCAGAGATAAGATTGATAGGACAATTGTATTCCCGGTGAGGGGGTAAATCCTGACATCCACCTTCAGAAAATACATCAGAGAAATCTGATATAAAAGAGGGAAGAGTCTTAGTAGTTAAAGCAGAAAAAGAGATATTAAGGCAATTGTCAACACAATAATCATCCCAATCCACAATTTGTCTAGCATGCCAGTCAATGGTCGGATTATGTTTGCTTAACCACAGTAAACCCAGAACCACAGGAGCAGGAAGACCTTCCAACACAAAACATAAAAATAAGCTTCTGATGAAATTCACCCACTCTTAACTTGATATCCTGCACCATTTGAGACAAACACTTCTGAGATAGACGTGCAGAATCAATGGCAAACACAGAAATCTTCTTTACCAATGTACTCGGAGACAATCCATGCATACGGACAAACTGAGTATCAATCAAGTTCACCCCTGCCCCGCTGTCAATAAACACCTCAATTCTCACAACCTTTGACTCTAGTGCCACCTCAGCAGTCAGGAGAAAACGGGTACTACAGGATGAAGACAAATGCACATTTTCAGTTTCTCTACCCACCCCACCAAGAGTGAGATGAGAATTCAATGCCCCCTTGTGTTTTCTCTCTTTTAGAGATTGAATGCATGGACATACATTGATAAAGTGTCCTTTCTGACCACAGAAAAAACACACACCCTTTTTATTACCAAAATGCTTAAAGGGATTCTGTCAGCAGGATATTGGGTATAGAGATAATGACATCGCTATACCGGCCTTACTGCTGTGATTGTAAATATGTAAGTGTAATTGTTATTAGGGCAGTAGTTTACATAAAAAAGCGTTATTTTAAAAATGCGCAGATTTCGGAGCCCAGCAACGCCCTCCGACTAATTATGCATGCCCCTTCAGCGCTGTCTTCTCCTCCGGCTGCGGCACAGACTCTTGTATGCACGGCGGATGCGCGAGATGCGCCGCAGCCGGGGGAGAAGACAGCGCTGAAGGGGCGTGCATAATTAGCTGGAGGGCGGTGCTGGGCTCCGAAATCTGCGGCGTGCCCGGGTTCCAACGGCTCGCAGGACCTCCCCTTGGGCTCCTTATCCAGTTATTTCACATGTTAATAAAAACGCTTTTTTATGTAAACTACTGCCCTAATAACAATTACACTTACATATTTACAATCACAGCAGTAAGGCCGGTATAGAGATGTAATTATCTCTATACCCAATATCCTGCTGACAGACTCCCTTTAAGAGTGGAAACAGGAGTAGCTCCCCCTAACTGCATAGGTTCGTCCCCTGACATCAACCTAGGGGAATTTTCACCCAAAGTGTCATAGGAAGACAATACACTACGTGATAGTACGTCCTGAGAGCGGGGGCCCCTAGATCACTCTCTCAGGCGCCTATCCATGCGTACAGCAAGAGACATAGCGGCTTCCAAAGACAAAGGGGTTTCATGAAAGGCCAAAGCGTCCTTCAGCCTTTCTGACAAACCCTGACAAAATTGGCTACGTAGAGCCAGATCGTTCCATTCAGTATTGGTCGGCCACCTCCGGAACTCAGAGCAATAGATCTCAACTGAGCGCTCACCCTGACGAAGGTCACGTATCTGGGTCTCGGCCAGGGAGATATGATCTGGGTCATCATAGATAATCCCTAAAGCCTTGAAAAATTCATCTACCGACCGGAGAGACTGCGATCCGGTTGGCAGGGAAAATGCCCATGACTGTGCTTCCCCTTTAAGCAGCGAGATGACCACACCAACCTTCTGCTCCTCATTAAAAGAAGAATGTGGACGCAGTCTGAAATACAATTTGCACGCCTCACTGAATAGAATAAAATTATCACGTCCCCCAGAAAATCTATCTGGGAGGGCGACCTTAGGCTCCAAACAGGCCTGACACCCAGCACCCCCAGAACCACCAGCCTGTGGTCTCTGAATCTGGTTGCGGATGTCAGCCACCTCCAAGCAGAGTCCCTGCAGCTGTTCAGCAAGTGTAGCAATAGCATCCACGTCAGCACAAAAATGACATTAATTTTTATTCGGCGGTTTATAATGTCACGCCCTGGTGTAGAGGGTATAGCCACACCAAGCGTAAGAGGGAAGGGAAAAGACCAAACAAGGGAAATGGTCACCTCCTGCAGGAATTCCTGAAACTAGGCCCTGGCTGATGAACAGGCCTTAGTGGTAGGAGAGTTCATACACAGGAACCTAATAACAAACTGACCCTGTACAACCCTGCAGCTAGTGACAGGAGAAAGAGTAAACCCGTTCCTCCAAAAGGTCAGACAAACAGGAAACTCCAGAAGGCAAAACCACAACAGGGAAAAGTAGGATAAACACAATAGGGAAAATGACACTTATCTTAATGCAGATATTGCAGCAACCGGGTCTCAACTGAGAACAACACCACACACAACAATGTCAGCAGAAAGTATAAACTGCAAGGAATACTGGGAGAGGAAGGGATAAATATGGGAAAGATAATTACCACACTCGCAACAGCTGAGGGGAAGGGGTGTGGTAAACAGCAACCAAACCAAGAGGAAAACATGTCAAATTATGTCACTTTTGAAAGCCTAGCCGAACGCCTGCAACTGACGCAAGTACGTTTGTAACAGCAGCTCTCCCTGTGTAACACTGGCCGGGTCACATGTCAGCACCCGGTGACATGTGACCTGGCTAGCCAATCAGTGTAATGCCAGTAGCTAAGACTGCTACTGGCATTACACTGAATGCCATCCCTCCCCTCACGCTAATTGGCTAACTAGCGTGCGGGGAGGTAACTCGAGCATGGTGCTCGAACACACGTGGTATTCGGCCAAATACCGCGTGGTCCCGAGCACCGCCATGTTCCGCCAAATAGTGTATTCGGCCGAACATGTTCGCTCAAAACTAATTATCATGTATACACATTAGGTTGGGACTTTATTCACATTGGCAATGAAATATTGCATTCACATTTCAACTCTTAACTCAAGGAAACAAATTATGAGCATCTCCATACAGATGCACCGGATTAGGACACCATTCATATCAGTAACAAAGCATGATTCCGCCTTCCAGATATTATACTGTAAAACTGGAACCAGGAGTAAATATCACCAGATAGATACAGTGGGTTAGTGCCTTGTTCATATTAGTGATAAAACATGGTTTCACATCAATTGTAAAAACATAGGGTTAAAATCCTGTTCACTGTATTTCAGATTAAGTCTAAAGGAACCAATTACAAATGTCTTCACGTAGACACACTGGTTTGGGATCCTGTTCACTTAAGTAGTAAAACATGATTTCACGATTCAAATTTAATTCAAAACAAGCTTATGATCCACACTGGAAAAAGAAAAATCTTCACGGTCATGTAATACACAATACCAATTTCCCCCCCAAAGTGTTTTTTTAACCCTTTCAATACCCATAATTCAAAAAATATAATTAAAAAATATATATTTCAAATTTTGTGGTTTTTCCCTGCTGCCCTCACCAGTACCCCTTTTCGGCTGGGAGGGGCCAGTGGCCAAAAAGCTGGCATAAAAGAAGTCTGAAATGTACGCCAGCTAGGAGCTGCCATAGATTTCAGTTTAGGCGCACAGACTTCAAGAGCTGCGCCTAATTTATGACAAGACCTGAGCCTCATAAATTAGGCGCAGCCTCCAGCAGCGCATGGGACTTTAAGCATAAAACCTATTGATTTTCTTGACTAAAAGATCCATTTGCATCTGCCAAGCCTAATTTGCTACAGAATACAGCGTAGCTGCTAAACACATTTAAATAAAGTAGATATGCATATAGGTGCAAATTTTCATATCTGCCTATAGTCAATATTCATTTTTATATTTGCTTTTATACACTGTTAAATATATATAATTCAATGTTCATATTTAGCTCCTTGCTTTTAATGAATAGTTAAGGAAAAAATTACCAAATGGTCCAGCACTGAATTATTGTAGATCAGCTGTCACTGGAAACACTAATAGAGATAGAGTGATGCTCCCTTAGACAAATGGCATGCTTCAGTGGTTGACTATCTGATGTAAAGACACCAGAGTATGCCACATCAACCCCAGTCACTGAAATTATCTTCCATGTAAAAGTGATGAGGCCAAAGGCAGAAGAATAATCACCAGGTCCAGATCAAATGATTTGTTTCCAACCAAAATACATTCAAATTAGAAAAAACTATAGAATTTAACTCGTATTTAACAAATCAGTATAAAAAAGAAATCATTCAAAAACAACTTCTTTGTTTCTAATTTTCCAAATGCACATAAATCATACTTTGGCCCTATCACTTCTAATTCATAAATCATCTAAAAAAATAAATACTAAAGACTATAATATCAAATATAATATAGTGGAACTTATAACTACACCTGTCACCACTTTACTGGCACAAATTTTGGATAGGTCTCGAAGGGTACTTTTTCTGCTGGTGGAGAGCACTAGAACTGGAGTAGGAAATGTTATAGACCAGGCAATGCTCCCTGGGATAAAGGATATGCAGATTTGTTCTCTTTCAGAGAAAAAAAGCTGTCTATGTAGTACCACATAGCAAAGGTAGCTAACCATTAACGTGTCTTGCAACATGACAAAGAATATTAGCCAAACCAAGATCTTTCTCCAAAAGTAAAAGTGAAACCAACTGTTTCCGGGTTCTTACTCTGGACTGATGATGGGTAAGAAGAACCCTGAAACAGCTGTCTGCAGTTGGGTTCCTTTTTCTTTTACAGAAGGCTCTTGGTTTGGCTAATATCCTTAGTAAAGGTTATTAAAAGGTCAGACACTGACTATAGGGTGGCTTCCTCTGCTAGGTGGCACTACAGACACTGCTTCATTTCTCTTGGAAGAGAGCTAATCTGCAGATGTTTGTGAATGCTATGCATGGCCTGGTAGTAGAGATGGCAGCATAGATTCACCTGGTTGAAGATTTTCAGTGAAATGAGAATGGAGAAGAGAATTTTTAAATTCTCTACACATCTCTACACAACATTTAAAAACATGTAAAATAGATAAAAACTATGTATAAAAATATATAATTCATAGGTAAAACCAGCAGTAATATGGTAAGACCTGCAATGATCATTCTGGTCTCCTTGAACATTCAATTGAACATACACAAATTTTGACTTTCATGTCACTTGGGTTGTGTACTGTGATGAGTTGTGTGCTTATTTCAATAAAATAAAGGGGCAGCATGGTAGCTCAGTGGTTAGCACTGGTGCCCTACAGCGCTGGGGTCCTAGCTTTAAATCTGACCAAAGTCAACATCTACATGTAGTTTGTATGTTCTCCCTGTGTTTGCGTGGGTTTCCTCCCACATTCTAAAGACATACAGATAGGGCACTTAGACTGTGAGCCCAATTAGGGACAGCTTGATGGTAGTGTCTGTAAAGTTCTGCAGAGTATTAACTAACTAACTAACTAAATAAATAAATAATATTAGGTTAAAGGACACCCATGGATGCTGCTTTCAGTGGGTGTGTGGGTCTTTATTGGCTATAGAAGATTATGGACCAATTCTGAATTATTCCACAGTAGCCAGCTGTTATTAGACAGACTGGTTATATCCAGGATTTTGTCATGATGCTTTACAATTACAATTGTGTGCACTAACAATACAACTAAATCATACATCAGAAGTACACTTAAAGGGAGTCTGTCACCTCATTTTCACCTATATAACTAACAGCACTGCCCCACAGAAGATTGCACACATATCCCAGACATACCTGTGTGCACTGTGTGTCTGTATTACATGTCCAGAAAAAGCACTTTTATTCTACAGCTCCCAATTGCTGGACTCTGCTGCTGCAAGTGCTCAAAGCAAACCAGACTGAAGAGGGGAGGGCTGATTTAGCTGCTCATATCTTGGGATTGGTAGCAGATAGAAAAATGGTTCTGACCTTCTTTGAAAGCTGGCATTCCAAGCTTTAAAATGATATCACAATCACAGCATTATCCAGTATATCAAAAGATATAGCTGTTAGAAATCGAGTCGGGAGAGAAAGCTGTTTTTAGTTTCACTTTCAGCCGGGCACTTGGGAGCTGTTTTCCTGCAGAATAAAAGTGCTTTTTCTGGACATGGAATACAGACACAAAGTGCACACAGGTATGTCCGGGATATGTATGCAATCTTCTGTGGGGCACTGCTGTTAGTTATATAGGTGAAAATGAGGTGACAGACTCCCTTTAAAGGGGTATTAGTATCACACACAATGTGGGCATACCGCTAGGACCCGCAGAGGTGGGACACGCAACAAGAACAGAGCAGGGAGAGTTGTGGCTGGAGGACCCCGGGTTTCCCGGTGTCCGGCCACCACAAGGCGCAGCACCCCGCTGCTCCCACAGAAGTGGATGGGAGCACACCGCGCATGCATGGCCACCGCTCCCATTCATTTCTATGGGGCCGACGGAAATAGTCAAGCCAGGGCTAGCGATATGCCCCCATTGTCTATGATGGCAAAACCCCTTTAAGGAGGGTTTCCTTTATTGTATACCTCCGTTGCATGCCACTAGGCTTACAGTGGTATATGTAATCCATGAAACCCCATATTAAAAACATACATTGCACAATATATAAGTATTTTCACTGGATGCCTGTGTATAGAACAGAGTAGTCCACCATGCTATTCTATAGAGCAAATAAAAAGGTTTAACAATGTATCAGATCAGATTTCATCTGCTCCCCAGTTCACATACAATACATTCTTACAGACTTATACCAATATATATGAAATATTACATTGTTATGTTTCATGTCAATACAACTCCAATCATCTGAGACTCTCCAACTCCCCAGCCACATGGCTATTACAATATAAGTAATATACATAATGAATGCATTTGTAATATTGAGCAACTAGCAAAGTCCATTATATCACAAAGGTGAATCTATATCCTGCACATTGATTTATCACTTCTTCTCAGAGCAGGATTCTCAACTGTCGTCTCTGTTCATTTAATGCATAAAATGAAAATGTTACATAATTCAGAACACTAAATTAGAGACCCCGTAAGCATTGTTACACAGTCTAGTATAGTCTTCAACAAAGGGACGGTTTTCAAGGAAATGCCAGATTAAATTAGCCAGTATGTTGCACTGGACCTTCCAAGCGAAGCCTGCGGCAAACAGCAAATCTCACCACAACTCAGCTGACATATTCAGCTAAAGCAAGGGAAATCTCTTCCTGCTATTCCCGGACCTCAACTGTGTCCTTGCTAGCCAATAAAAGGACAAATGACATGTAGAAAAAAATTTATACATTACAAATAACAGTTCAGAAAGTCTGATAGCAGCGAGTTTACTAGACATTTGCAATAGCCCAATTGCATTTCATTTTGCCTCTATAAATTATCTTTATTTAGTTTGCAAAAGTAGAAACAATGACAAGTAATATATAAAATATGATAAGAAAGCAGAAAAAATGAATGAAAAAGAGCAGTGTATTGTAATTTATCTGGAAATAGGGATACCTTAAAGGGAAATTTCAGGATTTTAATAGACTGCCGAGGGTTAACAACATGTATATGCTTTAACATGTAATACCTGCATATGAATATTTTTAGCCACTACTAAATGAGCACACTTCATACAGTTTGGCCCACCTGTGTATAGCTCCATATCCTGAGGTGGAAGAGTGGATTAGCAACCTGTTCAAAGAATGTTGTCAAAGTGTTTGCCTTCCGCTGAGGGGAACACCCTTTTTGGTTGCGTAAAGTTTTATACCCCACATCTGGATGCTAGGATACAAGTTATTTAGCAAAGTAAGACAGATCACCTCAAATATTTTAAAGAGCCACCTTTTGGCCTATGATTACCTGTGCAGCAGTGAGAAAGGTAACATCTGAGGAAACCACATTTCTGTGTAACATCAGCCGGTCCTGAGATGATCCTCAACTGTCCTGAATTTCCCCCGGAACTGTCCCTGATTTTCAGAGACAGTCCTGGCAAATTTGCTTTGTCCTATGTTGAAAATGGACTAACGCAAAACCCTGCCCACATATAGATGTTTCTGGGCGGGTCTGGAGCGTTACTGAGTTTGGACCTACAGTATATGCCCCGATTTTACCAACTGAAATGTTGGTAAGTATGAAATCACTAAACTAGCTGCTTTAGTAGCCTGAGGAGCCAGTAAAGAGGATGGGAGTGGTAGTGCCCCTGATCAGATGTACTCTCTCATCTGTTGTTTCCTGGGGATCAGTGCTGTGGAAAGGTGATTTCAAGAATCACACCAGAAGTGAATGTATAAAAGTCTCTCTTTGCTTGGTACAACATTTTTTTCAGGGGGTGCATATTGAACTGTATTATTTATTATTTAGAAGGTGCATACTGTGTGCAGCTGTTAATTTCAGAGAGTATAGTTTGTGGCATTAAAGGGGTTATCCAATCCCTATAATGACCCCCAAAATGTCTGGGCCCTCCTCTTGAGCATACTTACCTGCTCCCCAGCACCCGCGTCCCTCCGGGTTGCTGCATGGCCGCCGGTGCATCTCCCCATTGCATCATTCAAAACATCCGGCGACAGGGGGAGAAGCCAATAGCAGGCTGCAGCGGTGACCAGTCTCCCTAGCATCACCCACCATGAGAATTACCATTAGATTCTTTTACAAAGAATCCTCTATTGACCATTACTCAAGGTTGAGCGGAGTGAAGGATGGGAGTGGTAGTGGCTTTGGCTGAAACAATCACAGTGGCAATCCTCACACCAATGCTCCCTAGGACCAGGGCATCTTTAGGAGGGTGTATCCTTTCTTCCTTCAGGGAGCACCCTGAATTTGGGACTTCCGCCTGAAGGTAGGTGGAGTGCCCTTAATTTTATAGGTGCAGGTGCAAGGTGCAGTGGCTTGCGTATGGTGCAGAAGTCAGTAATCATTCTAAAGGTAGAAGTTAAACATCTTTTTTACTAAAGTGCAGAATGGGAGACAAATCCAATGGAATGAAAAACACAGTACCAACAGCTCAAAGTGCAAATATCCCCAGATAGAAATGTATGGATTTGAGCATGGATGAAACACATAGTACTCTTTCCTCTCTATCTTCCCAAAGTCTCTCTATCTCTGTCTCTCTCACAGCAGGATCTATGGATGGCAATATTACTCTTCCAAAGCTGGCTGTAATTTCCAACTGAGGGATACAGGCTTAAGATACAACTGGCAAGGTTGTGTCCCAGTTTGAGGGTGTCTAGATAATGTCTCTCTCACAGCAGTAAAGTTTATAGCTATTATTAGTGTTGAGCGAATCTAAAGATGTTGTGTTATGGTGTACTCTCTCAGCTGTTGCTTCTTGGGGATCGGAGGCGTGGAAAGGTGATTTCAAGAATCACACCAGAAGTGAACATATAAAAGTCTCTCTTTACTTGGTGCAAAATGTGTCTTGTATGGATTTGAGCATGGATGAAACACAGCAGTAAAGTCTATAGCTATTATTAGTGTTGAGCAAATCGAAGCCAAACTAATTGACTTCGATCTGAATTTCAGAAAAAGTTTGATTTTCTGTGAAGCCAAATTTCCTCGCACTTTGTGGTAACACACCTATTTTTCCTGAAACTGCGTTAATAAAACATAATCCATTTGCGAGCAAAGAGGCCAATGTGACCATCTTGATTGCGGAAACCGCATAAAATCTCACAGGTGATGTATGAAGTCACCACGTCCTGCCAGTGTGATGATGTCATTAGGTCAGCGCGGTAACTTTAATCAAGATGGCTGCGATGGTCTCTATGCAAGCAAATGGATATGGGAAGTATTTATTTATTTTACCCTGATTAACCCCTGAATGGCCAAAATTGTAACCTCAGATGCCATGATCAGCAATGAACTCAGTATCTGAGAGGTTCATTGAATGGGGGGTGGCAAGATCATACAAAAAATGCACTTTGTGACCAAGTAATTTGTCAAAAATTGAATTTCTTTGTTAAAATTTAGCGAAGGAGCCGAATCAAATTTTTCATAACTTCGCTCATCTCTAGCTATTATCAAATACCTTAGTGGCTGACTCCAGTGCTCAACCTAGATGATTCTGAACCTTCTTGGTTCTTTTCTTTCTCTATTTTTTTCATTTTGTCTTTCTCTCAGTAGAGAATACTCTGAGGTGATTCTAGGATCTTTGGTCCAGTCCTGTGAGGACTAGATCACATGTAGCAGCTTCTTTTCTCTCTGTGAACAAACACCTCACTAACTAGACTAACTGACTGAGCTAGGGGTGGATTCTGGATCCACATCAAACTTCCTGCAGGGGCTGAGCCCGTATGTCCTCCATACAAAAGCTATGCTGGGTAAATAACAAGATATGAACATATAAGATAGCTGTCACGCGAGGTCGGCGTCGCGCTCCCTCTGCACGACATCGCCGGACCTCTCCGCCCCCCTAGAGACGAGCAATAGGGAATTGAAGTGCTGGTCTTGTCAGCCAGCACTTCATGAGTTAATTCTCTGTTTGGGTTTAGCCATGTGGTGCTGATCACACCACATGGCTACTTTACATATTGTTTGGACAGCTTGCTCCGCCTCAGGTCATGTGATGCTGGCCACATCACATGATCCTGGGCGGGCTATTTAAAGATGGCAACTGCCTCACTCAGATGCCTGTGATTTGCTTACACCATTGATCAGTGCTTGTGCGTTCTCAGTTATTGGATTGTTTACTTGGATTTGGATTTCGGACTTTGGACTTTTGACTTCTCTCTGCTTGACCCCTCGGTATTTACGTGACCTCCTGTGTTCGACCCGGCTAGCTGACCATTCTATATTGTGTTTTGTTACGTCTGTGTTTTGTCTGTCCCTGTGTACCCTCTCCCTTCCTGCGCACTTATACAGTGTAGGGACCGCCTTCGTGGTTGTCCGCGGCTACCTAGGGCCGTTTGAGGCAAGTAGGCAGGGAGAGAAGGAGGGGTTAGCTCAGGGCACACTACCCTTGTCTACCCCCTCGTGACAGAATCACAGGCCCAACTTATGGATCAGTTGCGGGCCCTCACGGAGCAGGTCCAGGGTATGGCTCAAGCTCTGCAGGGCCTGGCTGATAGGCTCCAACATCAGGAGCAGCTACTATCCTCCTCAGTAGTGGCCCCTTCCACTTCCAATCCTAGTGTGGAACCTCATATTAAGCTGCCAGATCGGTTTTCTGGAGATCGAAAATTTTTTAATTCCTTTAAGGAGAGTGTCAAGCTCTATTTTGATCTACGTCCTCATTCCTCGGGCACCGAGCAGCAGCGGGTCAAAATAATTATTTCTCTGCTGCAGGGTGATCCGCAGGAGTGGGCATTTGCGTTACCCCCAGACTCCCCTAGCTGTCAGACGGTGGACGCCTTTTTCAGGGCTCTTGGGTTACTGTATGAGGAGCCTGACTTGACGGCTGTTGCTGAAGCCCAGCTCAGGGACATTCGGCAGGGTAACCGTCCTGTGGAGGATTATTGTGCGGAGTTTAGGAGGTGGTGTGTTTCTTCTGGTTGGAATGACCCGGCTTTAAGAAGCCAGTTTAGGGCAGGGCTTTCTGACCAACTGAAGGACCTTCTCGTGGGCTATCCTACTCCTGACTCCTTAGAAGCGACCATGACCCTAGCAGTCAGGTTGGACCGTCGGGTGAGAGAGAGACGGAAGGAACGGTCAAGCACTCCTCCTGTGGCCATCCTGCCTGAGAATCCTATGCCAGGTCCATCTTCCACCAGGGTTCCGGAGGAGCCCATGCAGTTAGGAGGAACCTTAAGGGAACAGAGACGTCTGAAGGGAGCCTGCTTTTACTGCGGTGAGATGAACCATTGGCTCCAGCAGTGTCCCAAGCTTCCGCCCTCTAGGAGATCCCCAGCGGGGAGTAAGGTAACTCCAGCGGTGGTAAGGAGAAAAATTTTACTACCTATCTCTGTTACCTATGATCAACTTAAGGGGGTTGGTCAAGCATTTGTTGATTGTGGTTCCGCTGCTAATTTTATTAATTTCGATTTTGTACAATCAGTGGGTATACCGATAGTCCCTCTAAGGGAGATTATTCAAATTGTGGCCCTCGACTCCACCCCATTGCGCAATGGGAGAGTGGAGTTTTGTACTCCTGACGTCACCCTAACTGTGGGAATCTCCCATTCTGAGACTTGTTCCTTTCTGGTTTTAAAGGATTTACCTGCTGACCTCGTGTTAGGGCTGCCATGGTTACAGGCTCACAACCCTGTGATCAACTGGCCAGCAGGTGAATTAGAAAAATGGGGACATGATTGTGTCAATTGTTGCAAATCTGTACTGCAGCTAGGAGGTACCGCGGAGTCTCTCGTCCTACCCGAATTTATCAGAGAATTTTCGGATGTCTTCTCCATGTCGGAGACTGATTTCCTTCCTCCTCACCGGCAGTACGATTGTGCCATTGACATAATGGAGGGATCCAAGTATCCCAAGGGCCGCATTTATAATCTCTCCACTCCTGAGCGACAATGTATGAGGGATTATCTTAAGGAGAGCCTGGCCAAGGGTCACATTCGGCCTTCAGTCTCTCCAATGGGGGCAGGTTTCTTCTTTGTTGGCAAGAAGGATGGAGGATTGAGGCCCTGTATTGATTACCGGGAACTAAACAAGATCACGGTTAAGAACAGGTACCCGCTGCCCCTTATCCCTGATTTACTGAATCAGGTTCAGGGTGCCTGCTGGTTCTCTAAATTAGATTTGAAGGGGGCATACAACCTGATCAGAGTCAGAGAGGGAGACGAATGGAAGACGGCATTCAACACCCCTGAAGGTCATTATGAGTACTTAGTAATGCCCTTTGGGTTGAGTAATGCACCCGCCGTCTTCCAAAATTTTGTTAATGATATTTTCAGAGCATTTATTGGGAGATTTATGATTGTTTATATTGACGATATTCTTATTTTCTCTGCTGATTGGGAATCCCACGTCTCCCACACCAGACAGGTACTGAAGGTTTTGCGTGAAAATAAGCTTTTTGTCAAAGGGGAGAAATGTATCTTCGGTGTTCAGGAGGTGGCCTTTTTAGGATACATTTTGACCCCTTTCTCATTCAAAATGGATCCTGTCAAGGTGCAGGCCATCCTTGATTGGGTGCGACCGTCCTCCCTGAAGGCGCTCCAACGATTTTTGGGATTTGCGAACTTTTATCGCAAGTTTATTAAAAATTTTTCGTTGGTGGTCAAGCCAATTACTGATCTTACCCACAAGGGAGCCGATCTGGGTAATTGGCCTCCTGCAGCTATTGAGTCCTTTGAAAGGTTAAAGTGGTGTTTTACTAATGCTCCTGTGCTAATCCAGCCGGATCAGAGTAGGCCTTTTGTGGTTGAGGTGGACGCATCAGAAGACGGTGTGGGGGCTGTACTGTCCCAGGGATCTTCCACCTTAACTAATCTTAAGCCATGCGCCTTCTTTTCCCGCAAGTTCTCGCCTGCTGAGAGGAACTATGATATCGGTAATAGGGAGTTATTGGCAATTAAGTGGGCATTTGAGGAATGGCGTCATTTTTTAGAAGGGGCATTACACCGTGTCACGGTCCTCACGGATCATAAGAATTTATTGTTTCTGGAGTCCGCTAAACGTTTGAACCCTAGGCAGGCGAGGTGGGCTTTGTTCTTCACCCGGTTTGATTTTTCTGTTACCTTCAGACCCGGAAGCAAGAACGTTAAAGCGGACGCCTTATCCCGAAGTTTCCAGGCGTATCAACCTCCTGACGCCCCTCCGGAACCCATCCTTCCAGCTGAGATCTTTGTGGCCGCCACCGCACCTGACCTCGCTTCTGAGATCTCGGCAGGACAGCATCTCGCTCCTACTGGTACCCCCAATGACAAATTATTTGTGCCGGCTCATTTGCGTTTACGACTGCTGGGTGAGTGTCATAATTCTGTTTTATGTGGACACCCTGGTATCCATGCCACTAAGGAGTTGATTTCGAGGCAGTATTGGTGGCCATCGATTTCCAGGGATATTCAAGCTTTTGTAACTGCGTGTAACACTTGTGCCAGGTCCAAGAATTCTAAGAGACGACCTATGGGTGAGTTACATCCCTTACCCATACCTAGTAGACCTTGGTCACATTTGTCCATGGACTTTATCACGGATTTGCCATGCTCGGAGGGTAAGACTGTGATTTTTGTGGTAGTTGACAGGTTCAGTAAAATGTGTCATTTTATTCCTTTGTGTAAATTACCCTCTGCTAAGGTCTTGGCATCTATATTCATGGATAATATTGTTAAACTGCATGGTGTTCCTGAGAATATCGTTTCTGATAGAGGGGTACAGTTTGTGTCTAGGTTCTGGAGGGCGTTCTGTAATAAGATTAACATTTCTTTGTCCTTTTCATCAGCCTTTCATCCAGAAACTAATGGTCAGACTGAACGTCTCAATCAATCTGTTGAACAATATCTTAGATGTTATGTGGCAGACAACCAACATGTGTGGGTCAGATTCCTGTCTCTGGCTGAGTTTGCCATTAATAACCGTGTCAATTCGTCCTCTGGAGTGTCGCCGTTCTTTTGTAACATGGGTTTCCATCCACGTTTTGGCTCCTTTTTCCCATCTACATCGGTTGTCCCAGAGGTTAATGATTTCTCCCAGGAACTGTGCACAGTTTGGGCACAGGTTCAATCGAACCTGGAAAAGGCCCAAGAGGTTCAAAGGGTTAAAGCTGATAGAAAGAGGTCTAAGGCTGTGAATTTTATGGTTGGGGATAAGGTGTGGTTATCCACTAAGAATCTTAATATGAAGGTTCCATCTTACAAGTTTGCACCGCGTTATATTGGTCCTTACAGGATCACCAAGGTGATCAATCCGGTTTCGTTTGAGTTATGCTTGCCCGACTCCCTTCGTGTCCATAATGTGTTTCATGTGTCCTTGCTTAAACCTTACGTTGCTCCTGTTGGTCCTGAGGAACAGCCTCCACCTCCGGTTGAGGTAGCGGGACGGGTAGAACACGAGATTGCCAGAATCTTGGATGTGAGGAGGGTCCGTAATTCCTTCCAGTACCTCGTACACTGGAGGGGATTTGGACCGGAGGACAGATCTTGGGTGCCGTTGACTAGGATGCATGCCGACTCTCTCATTCGGAATTTCCATCTGCAGCATCCCGATAAGCCTGCTCCCGCTGGTAAGGGTCCGGTGGCCCCTCGTGAAGGGGGGGGTACTGTCACGCGAGGTCGGCATCGCGCTCCCTCTGCACGACATCGCCGGACCTCTCCGCCCCCCTAGAGACGAGCAATAGGGAATTGAAGTGCTGGTCTTGTCAGCCAGCACTTCATGAGTTAATTCTCTGTTTGGGTTTAGCCATGTGGTGCTGATCACACCACATGGCTACTTTACATATTGTTTGGACAGCTTGCTCCGCCTCAGGTCATGTGATGCTGGCCACATCACATGATCCTGGGCGGGCTATTTAAAGATGGCAACTGCCTCACTCAGATGCCTGTGATTTGCTTACACCATTGATCAGTGCTTGTGCGTTCTCAGTTATTGGATTGTTTACTTGGATTTGGATTTCGGACTTTGGACTTTTGACTTCTCTCTGCTTGACCCCTCGGTATTTACGTGACCTCCTGTGTTCGACCCGGCTAGCTGACCATTCTATATTGTGTTTTGTTACGTCTGTGTTTTGTCTGTCCCTGTGTACCCTCTCCCTTGCTGCGCACTTATACAGTGTAGGGACCGCCTTCGTGGTTGTCCGCGGCTACCTAGGGCCGTTTGAGGCAAGTAGGCAGGGAGAGAAGGAGGGGTTAGCTCAGGGCACACTACCCTTGTCTACCCCCTCGTGACAATAGCATTAAGTAACATTGCATAACATTATATAAGGAGAACAGTTTGCAAGTAATCTCTTGTGGGTTGTTGCATTTGTAGGGCTAGCTATAAAATAATAAAAATATTCCACTAATGTAAAATGACATTTAATCAAGCCTTTATGCGTTATTCCAGTAATTCTTGCATCCACTTCTAGACAGGATTAACATATGCTTTCTACACTGTATTTATGAATATATATGTACATATAGTACAGTTTATTCTATGCACACATTAGCATTACTTTTATGAAATGAATTTTTGGCATGCGTTATTTATTCTATTTTCTATGAACCTTAAATAATAGAGAAATTGGGGTGGTGGGATCCATATGTACAAATAAATTGGCAATCAAGAGTCAGTAGGACCACTACTATGCATGTGGCATTGCCCTTAATATGCCTTAAGGGCAACGTGCCATCAGAAAATCACCTATTGTTTAAATCACATTTTTATGTTTAACATTTTAAAATAATTTATGGTGATGTTACTTTTAATTTTCCATATCAATATCTATATTAAGAGACACAGCTTGGCAGGGAGAGTTTCAGAATCCTATTCACCCTAGTATATCTCTTTTAGGGTGAATAGGAAAAAAAGATCCCAGGTTCTAGCCCCCTAAGGGACTAATAGTTATTGAATAATAATGTAAAAAAAAAGACCAAAATATTAAAAGTTTAAATCACCCACTTTCCCAAATTTACATATAAAAATATATAGACAGTAAAAAAACATGGTTAAGCAAAAACAGTCCAGCTCACCTGCAGCATAGATATGCACCTTGCACGGACAGCCTGGGCAAAGGCCTGAGATCCAAGAGAAGGGAAAAATCAAGAAACGGTGAAGTGCCATTTCAGGCGCCCTACCTGAAAATTCAGAACAGCCAAGTGCAGTGTACAGACTCCAAAAACAGTTTACGCGTTTCGGACAGAGTCCTTAATCATAACTAATATGGACTCTGATTAAGGACGCCTGGAATGGCACTTCACTGTTGCTGGATTTTTCCCTTCTCAATAAAAAAAACATATTAGGTTTTGCCACATCTGAAAATGTCTGAACTACTAAAATATAATAAAATATATATAAAAAAAGTTTGTCACCTTGCCACCCCCCCCAAAAAAAGTTGAGTAATAGTGGTCAAAAAGTCATACGTACCACAAAAATGGTAGCAATAAAAACTACAGTTCATTCCACAAAAAACAAGCCATCATAGCTTTGTAGACCAAAATATAAAAAGTTATGGCTGCCAGATAATGGAGATGCAAAGAAAATTTCGATTTTTTTAAAGGTTTTTATTTTTTAAAAGTGATCAAACAAAATAAAAACTATGTAAGTTTGGTATCACCATAATCGTTTTGAGATTCATAATAAGGATGTCAAGTCATTGTTAGTGCACAGTGAACACCGTGTTGGAATTGTGGGTCTTTTTCAATTTTACTCCACAAACAATTTTTTTTTTCTATTTTTCAATACAAGACATTGTAAATTAAATGGTGCCATTAAGAACTTAAAACCTGATATGGCTATATGAATGGAAAAATAAAAAAAAAGTTATGGCTATTGGGACATGGGGAGGAAAATGCAAAAATGAAAATAGGCCTGGTCTTTAAGGGGTTAAACAAAAAATATCCTGCAGTTTTCGCACTGGCCACTAAGCCTATGTCAATGCAATTTAGAATAAGTCCCAAATTGGACTTAATACTCAGTTGTCTGTGGTGTTCAAATTATGTTAAATTTCCCCCTTCATGGTAAGAGGGTGCGGCCACAGCACAAGAAATGCACGTCCAGTCGTTTCATTGCTGATCATGCATATCTCTCCTGGTTACACCCAGAGAGCTAATTTTATTAGAAATACATGTTGGTGTAATTATACCCCCCTTTGTCATCAATTTTAATATATCCAATCACAATCATACAAGTATACATGTAACATCAAATCAAATCAAAAGAATGATGATGGTAGCCGCCCAATGCTAATGAGGCAACGTACACATTACTTCATCTATCTGGGAAATTCCATATGCATATTTCAACTTCTGCTAAGTTCCTGTTTTCCTATAGACATATCAAGTGATTATGAGTCATTTTTATTTTTAAGCATATGTGACATCTGGAGATTAGAGATTATAAGATATAAGAGATATGGATATAAGGAGATGGAGACCACCTGATAATGAAATACAACCCTAGCACAATTGTGTTAACCAACTAACTAAATTTCTTTAACACCTAATAATAAGTGCCAATTCTTGGTCTGTAGAGATCACTTTACTGCAGTTACCTGCTTATCTGTCATTCTAATCCTGCCTGTAATGATATCACCTCTATTTATAGATAAGACAGGATCCACCATTCACAAAAGGTGATTGTCTAATCTTATCTGTTCTTTCTTTGTGCAATGACATTTGCACAGGTCACAGAGCATGTCCAGAAAACTCTCCCATAGAAGTCAATAGGATCCCTCCTGACCATTGTGTCTATGGCCCATGGGGCTACCATAAAGAAATTTTCTTAATGCTTTCTCAATGTTGTTAAGAACAGCTCAGGCAAGATGGCCTCCCCATAATCATGTTCAGGAAATAGAATAAATAAATCCGCAAATAAAGGATATGTGACGCTATCTGGTTTTAATTGGAAGATAACATTTTTGGTGGCACATTTCCTTTAAGGGAGGCAACATAATTCCTTTAAAGTAGATCTGTCAGGTGTCTTATGCTGCCCAATCTGAGGGCAATTGTTCAATCAATAATATAACTGAATAGGATCTAATGAGTTTGGCTAATATTTTAAATGAGTTTCAATTCTGGGACGCCATACTGTATGCTGATCTGTACATGTAAGTGTCACACTTACCAAATTTCTAGACTATGGGGGTCATTTATTAAGACCGGCATTTTAGACCTGCGCTAGTGGTGGATCTGCCAAAGTTGTGAAGAGGCGCAGGCCTCTACATAACTTCGGCGGATCCACTGCTAGTTCTAAATGTAAAACAGTTTCCTAGCTGTCTTACATTTAGACCATTTTCTACACCTAAAACAAGCATAGGAAATGATGAATGAAACGGGCCTGCCAGCCCATCCTCACCCACACCACGTCCCTTTTTTTAGACCTGGTGTGAGCAGGGTAAAGTCGCAGATTGCGGTGCAAATAACCATTGTGCCGCAATCTGTGAAAACTGGCATACATCTGATAATAAATGACCCCTATGTTTAGGAGATTTGTTGATTGTTGTTCCTTCATCTAACATAGTAATATGATAACATAGTTTATAAATAGCATTTAGAGAAATCCATGCCCTGCTGCAGAAACAACCCCATCTATATGTACAACATGGAATAAACATTAATAATAATAATAATAATAATAATAATAATAATAATAATAATAACAATATAAGTCATAAATCTGCAGCATGTGAATATAAGCTTATAGATCTACCAAAGATTTATATAAGATATGTAAAAATAAATGTACCTCATGACATTGCCATGGAAGATTTTGTCCTGCTCATGTATAGATTATCAAACTGTCAATATCTTGTATGGAATCGGTCATATCCGTTAAAATACAAGCTCTAATGTAGTGTCACTTGTGATGGTTTATTAGCCTTTATCTGTGTGTGTCTATTATAGTGCTGTCAGTGTGATGTAATGCAACGGGGCCAGAAACGTGTACAGATGTCCCTTCCCTAACACTATAGTTTAGATCCCAGGCATCATAATGTATTTCATAGCCTTCATGAATGCAATTTAAATGCACATTGAGCACTAGAGAATTTAATGCTTGTGCGCATGAGGCCTTATTGTGATGAAGTATGGATTCCCAGTGTAATGAATGCTCTGTGATACGATCAAATCTTTTATATTTCACATTCTGTGCCAATTTCTGTCTTCCTATAAATCAGTCCTGCAGGACACAAATACATTTATATTCATATGTGAAAACTTCATTCTAATTAACTCTTATCATTGAGAAATGGAAAATTGTAATATCAGCCCCAAACTGTCCATTCAGTGTAACAGCTTCCAGCAGAAGCTAGTGGTTTCCAAGAATATGATATGAAAAGTGATAGAAATATTTGTCATTTCATATACTATATAAGCAGATGGTACACAGTCAATGATTGTACAATGTTCTCAGCGATATTAGAAATTCTGGGCCAGGTATCGATAAAGTCTCAGGAACAAGTTTGAGAAAATAAGTGAGAAAACATATTGGGACAAAATCACGATAAATGTGTTAAATTCTTAAAGAGACCTCTCATCTCCCCTGACGTGCTCTGGAGCATGTTTTCTTATGACTGTATGTTGTGTTATTCTTCTTTTATTCTTTCTGGAAGTTTATGGGTAAAGGTACAGATTGGGTGTTGCCTGTTGGGGGGTGTCCCTGCACGGTCTGACCTTCTCCAATCAGTACTGCCAGTGTCAGACCATACAGGGACACACCCCAACTGGTAACTCCCATCTGTACCTTTATCCATAAATCTCTAGCATGAATAAGAGAAGAATAGATTCTCCAGAATTGTTATTACATGGAGAATGCATATAGCTATTAAAACTATAAATATATTTGGGGGCAATTTTTATTATTGCAGTCTGATCACTTAAAAATGTAATTTTCAATTAGACTTCATTAAAAGTTTTCAACAGTTTTTCCTCTACCGCCTTCAGCTTAAATACCACTGCAGACTGTTGCTTATCCTTCTCAGTGAATCTGTCAGAGAGTTGGTCTGACATCTTGATATGTATTTTGTACCAATTGCTAAACTTTGCCACAAAGATAAAAGATTATTGACACCTTTGGGGTGATTTTTTATTATTACATTGTAAGCATATTGGACTAAAAAAATATTTTTATTGAGCTTTATTAAAAATTGCTAGTGCTCACTGTTTCATCAGCTCTCATTGAAGTGCATAGCAAGCTATGTGTTTCCGCAATGAGAGCTAGTGAAGCAGCAAGCACTGGCTCGCTCCCCTGTTTCCTGACCGGATGAGACAACCCATTTAGTAAACGCTTCTTGTCAACGCTTTTAATAAAGGAAAATACATACAATGCAACGGCACACTGCTAAGTTTATCTGGTTAGCAGTGTGCCGTTGCATTGTATGTATTTTCCTTCCCTTGTGCATTTAGCCATAGCAACGTTGTCAGGACCGGCAGTCATTGCACCCGTTCTGCTGGTCCAGCCCCTGACTCTGGTGGCGAGGTGGTTGCCCGTGGTCAGGCTTCGTCCGCTATTTCGGCAGGCTCCTCCTCCAGCCGGCGGTCTCTGGCTGTGGATGCGCGTCCCAGGCAGGGGACGCACGTGACGGTCATAAGTGCCAGGGACGTGGCGGGTGCGCACTCTCGCTCGCGGCCTGTTACTGGTCGCCGGAAAACGCTAGCAATATAGTGTCTGTTTATTTTCTGTTTATTTGGTATCTCATGAGTTAAGTTGGAGTTCCTTGCTACTACCTGGTTGTTATTTTTGTTCTGCAGTTTAGACTCTTGTTGTTCCTTGACCCTTGGCGTGTTTTTGACTTCTCTTTGCTTGCTGATTTTGTTCCTGACGTACTCTCCTGGTTTTGACGCGGCTACCTGACTTCCCATTTGATTCTTGTTTGTCTGTCTTGTTTGTCTTCCCTTCCCCTGCACTTTTTCTAGTGTATTTCAAGTCTTCTGGTTGTCGACTCAGGGGTTAGCCTGAGTGGGCAATAGGCAGGGAAAGGGGTTGGGTTTAGCTTAGGGATCACTTACCCCTATCTGTGTATCCCAGCCTTGACAGAAACACTGGCCCAAAAGAGGCCTGCAACCTGCATACGTCCAGCAACGTTCACTCCACCTATGGAGCCTATGTCAGCTGTGGTCGCGCAGGTCCAGGCCTTGACCAAGTTGGTTCAAGATCTGGCTATCCGCCTTCAGGTTCAGGAAGACATGTATGCTATGGTCCCGGTGCCACCTCCGGCCGTTCAGTCACCTGCACCTGAACCTAAGGTTCCCCTTCCCGACCTTTTTTCCGGCGACCATAAGAAATTTTTGTTCATTTCGGGAAGGGTGTAAACTTTATTTTTCTTTACGACCTCGGTCCTCTGGGACAGAAGCGCAAAAGGTGGGGCTGGTTATGTCTCTCCTGTGGGGTGACCCGCAAAATTGGGCGCTTTCCTTACATCCTGATTCACCTCTGCGCTCTTCTCTGGACAGTTTTTTGTCTGCAATGGGTCAGATTTATAATGAACCAGACCGACCTACGTTAGCGGTTTCCCACTTGTTATCCCTCCGTCAGGGTAGACAAATGGCGGAAGAATATTGTGCTATGTTCAGACAGTACGTGACGGATTCGGGGTGGAACGATCAGGACTTGAAAGACCTATTCATGACCGGCCTCTCAGACCAGGTAAAAGACTTATTATTAGCTCATGCAGAACCTAAAACGCTTGATGAAGCTATGACCCTCGCCATCCGGGCAGATCGACGCCTAAGGTCCAGACTACCACCTTGGGTGTCCCCCGCTCCTCGGCCGACCCTCAGTACTACCTGGGCCTGAACCAATGGAGCTCAGCAGTATCACCCCAGAGCAGAGGAGGGAACATCGCCGGAAGAATCGACTATGTTTCTACTGTGGGAGTCCCGAACATCAGCTAAATGCCTGTCCCAAGAAGTCACAGCAGGAAAAACTTCCGCTCCTAGGCAGTTCTAAAATGTTTTTGCCCTGCACTATTGAGGTCCAGTCAGCTTCATGTACAGGTCTGGCTTTTCTGGACTCGGGTGCAGCCGCTAATTTAATCGACTTGGATTTTGTGTCCCAGGTTTTGTCTTCCATGATTCCGTTGTCCCCTCCTATTCTAGTATCAAGTGTGGATATGATCCCATTGCGTGCTGGTTTGGTCAAATTCCGCACCCCCGAGATAAAATTGGTGGTGGGTGCACTACACATAGAATATTGTTCTTTTCTGGTTATGAAAAATTTGTCGGTGAACGTTATTCTGGGGATGCCTTGGCTCCAGGAACATAATCCAGTTATTGACTGGGGTACACTGGATCTTGTTCGCTGGGGTCCTCAGTGTAAGGCCCATATGTCTCAGGTCTCACTCTGTACCACGATTGCATGTGATGCTGGGATCCCGGAGTTTATCTCTGATTTCGCAGATGTATTCTCCAAACCCCTGTCTCAAGTCCTTCCTCCTCATAGGGATTTTGACTGTAAGATAGATCTCTTGCCCAAAGTCAAGCTGCCTAAGGGTCGTATTTATAATCTGTCTGTACCTGAAAGAGAGTCGCTTAAGCAGTATATTGATGAAAGCTTGGCTATTGGGCATATTAGACCTTCTGAATCCCCAACGGGGGCTGGGTTCTTTTTTGTGGAGAAAAAAGATGGTGGGTTAAGGCCGTGTATTGATTACCGCGAATTAAATAAAATCACGGTCAAGAACTCTGGACCTCTTCCTCTTATTCCGGACCTTCTGAATCAGGTTTCTGGGGCTAATTGGTTCTCCAAATTAGATCTAAGGGGAGCGTATAATCTGATTCGGATTCGGGAAGGAGATGAGTGGAAGACTGCTTTTAACACACCACTGGGGCACTTTGAATATCTTGTTATGCCTTTTAGTCTGAGTAATGCCCCGGCAGTCTTCCAAGGTTTTATGAATACTATTTTTCATGATGTTATTGGGGTCTTTATGGTGGTCTATCTGGATGACATCCTGATTTTTTCTCCAGATCTGCCCACCCATCATGAACATCTTTGCCTTGTGTTGTCCCGGTTGCGAAAAAACTCTTTGTTCGCTAAGTTGGAAAAATGTATTTTTTGTGTGCAAAAGGTTTCATTTCTGGCTTATGTGGTCACTCCTTCCGATGTACAGATGGATCCGTGTAAGGTTCAGGCGATAGCAGAGTGGGTCCGCCCCACTGACTTAAAATCCCTTCAACGGTGTCTAGGTTTTGCCAATTACTACAGAAACTTTATAAAAAACTTTTCCGTAATCGCCAAACCACTCACGGATCTTACCCGCAAGGGGGCTGATCCTAGTAACTGGTCTCCTGCAGCATACTCTGCGTTTCAGGATCTCAAGAAAGCCTTTTCTACAGCCCCTGTGTTGATTCAGCCTGATCTCTCTCAACCCTTCATTGTAGAGGTAGATGCTTCTGAGGTCGGTGTAGGGGCAGTATTATCTCAAGGGTCTTCTGCTCTCACAAACCTCAGGCCATGTGCATTTTTCTCTAAAAAATTCTCTTCATGTGAAAGAAATTATGATATTGGGAATCGCGAGCTCCTTGCCATCAAATGGGCTTTTGAAGTGTGGCGCCATTTTTTGGAGGGAGCTCTTCACCCAGTGACAGTGATCACAGACCATAAAAACCTGGTGTATCTTGATAGTGCAAAACGTCTCAATGCTCGTTAGGCATTGTACTGGCAGCTGTCTCCTCTCACCTCTCTTCTCAAATTCTTGCTGAACAAAATTCTGCTCCTAAAGACCTTCCGGAAGGCAAATTGTTTGTTCCCATGTCTTGCCGTTTGAGAGTGTTAGAGGAGACACATTGTTCAGTGCTAGCAGGTCACCCAGGTGTTCGGGGAACATTAGATTTACTGAAAAGAAATTATTGGTGGCCACGTATGCATACTGACGTTTATGCTTTTGTTCAGGCTTGTCAAGTCTGTGCGCGGGGAAAGATCCCCAGGAGACGTCCTGAGGGACCTTTTCTCCCGCTCCCAGTGCCAGACAAACCCTGGTCTAACATTTCCATGGACTTTGTTAACGATTTGCCACCATCCCAGGGGTGCACTGTCATTTGGGTGGTGGTGGATTGGTTCTCTAAAATGGGTCATTTCATTCCGTTGAGAAAACTGCCATCAGCGGAAGAATTGGCTGATCTGTTTATCCAGCATGTGGTTCGTCTCCATGGTATTCCTGATGAGGTGGTATCCGACAGGGGGGTACAATTTGTGGCTAAGTTTTGGCGAGCTTTCTGTTCGAAATTAGAAGTTAAATTGTCCTTTTCTTCTGCCTTTCACCCTGAAACCAATGGGCAGACGGAGAGGATGAATCAGGAGCTGATCCAGTACCTTCGTCTTTTTATCTCTGACTGTCAGCATCAGTGGGCCTCATATCTCCCGCTAGCTGAATTTGCTATCAACAATCACACTAGTTCATCCACACTCACATTACCCTTTTACTGTAATTATGGTTTTCACCCCAGGTTTTCTTTCTCATCGTGTTCTGTTTCTGATACTCCTCGGGCAGAATCCAGAACTAACCAACTGTGCACAGTGTGGTCATGAGTTCAGCAGAACTTGAAAAAATCACAAAGCCAAATGGTCCACCATTCCAGGAATAAACATACTGTCTCTGAAACTTTTGTTGTGGGAGATAAAGTCTTGTTGGCTACTAAAAACCTCAAATTGAAAGTCCCGTCTCTGAAATTTGCTCCTTGGTTCATCGGTCCTTTTGTCATAACTCATGTGTTTAATCCGGTATCTTTCAAGGTTGCGTTGCCCCCTGAATGGCGGGTCCACAATACTTTTCATAAAAATCTGCTAAAGCGCTATGTTGACCCTGTTGTACCCCTCCCTGACCCTCCCTCTCCATCTGTTGTGGATGGAGATCTTGAGTATGAGGTGGAGAGGGTTCTGGACTCTAGTTTGGTGAGGAATTCCCTTCAGTACCTCATCCATTGGAAGGGATTAGGGTCCCTGCTAGGGATGTGCATGCACCCCGCTTAGTGAGATTGTTTCACCAGAGTCATCCTTCTAAACCATCTCTGAGTTCTAAGGGTCCGGAGGCACCTCCTGGAGGGGGTGGTACTGTCAGGACCGGCAGTCATTGCACCCGTTCTGCTGGTCCTGCCCCTGACTCTGGTGGCGAGGTGGTTGCCTGTGGTCAGGCTTCGTCCGCTATTTCAGCAGGCTCCTCCTCCAGCCGGCGGTCTCTGGCTGTGGATGCGCGTCCCAGGCAGGGGACGCGCGCGACGGTCATAAGTGCCAGGGACGTGGCTGGTGCGCACTCTCGCTCGCGGCCTGTTACTGGTCGCCGGAAAACGCTAGCAATATAGTGTCTGTTTATTTTCTGTTTATTTGGTATCTCATGAGTTAAGTTGGAGTTCCTTGCTACTACCTGGTTGTTATTTTTGCTCTGCAGTTTAGACTCTTGTTGTTCCTTGACCCTTGGCGTGTTTTTGACTTCTCTTTGCTTGCTGATTTTGTTCCTGACGTACTCTCCTGGTTTTGACGCGGCTACCTGACTTCCCATTTGATTCTTGTTTGTCTGTCTTGTTTGTCTTCCCTTCCCCTGCACTTTTTCTAGTGTATTTCAAGTCTTCTGGTTGTCGACTCAGGGGTTAGCCTGAGTGGGCAATAGGCAGGGAAAGGGGTTGGGTTTAGCTTAGGGATCACTTACCCCTATCTGTGTATCCCAGCCTTGACAAACGTGTACCTGTGCACTGGGATGTGCCGACTGAAATTCCCCTTTTTTTTTTGCTTTTAATAAAGGCTTACAGTACACAGTCAACAACAGATAACAGGCAGAGGTCTGGGCAGACAACAGACAAAAGAATGAGGTCTAATAAATTAGCCAGGTCAATGCTGTAGAGCTGAACTACACTTTGGCAGATCACAGGGATCAAATGGATCTTATTGTTTAGGCTTAAAGTAGAGATAGGTGATCCCCAGGGGTGCACCTAGCCTTTCTGATGCCTGAGGCGAAAATTAAAATGGCACAACCCCCTCCCCATGCTAAATTCTTAACATAAGCCCTTCCCTCCAGCTCTACTGTTTAAGGCATAATGTGATACAGTTGAATATAAATAGATATTCCCACAGCCCTGCCACTGCCCCGACTTGTCTCTAGGTCTTGCTGCCTGAGGCAATCGCCTCACCTGACCTCTTTGGTGGTGCACCCCTGGTGATCCCTATTAAAACTCAGGTCCCCTAGGCATAGAATGGGAGCAACAAGATTAGGCATTTTCAGCCCTTTAGAAGTGCAAAAAGTTCTGGTGCTTCAGTGCTGTGTAGAAGAGCAATGGTGTTATAGAGGAGGATGCTGGACACCAGAGCAGGTAAGTGAAAAGATTATGATAACCAGCTAGAACATAGTGATACCAAACCTGTTAGTGGTTGAAGAACATGCAGAAGTAAAAAAAAATTAAAAAATAACATAAAAAGTGAACACAAGAGGAGCCAATTATGTTTCTGAACCAGATCCAACCAGATGGAGGCCCGGTGATCAGCTTGTAATCAGTTCTGTCAAAGCTTGCACTCTTAGGTACATCTCACCAACAAATGTTTTGCAGTTACTCAGAAGTGTGACCCACCTGCCTTAATCTTTTTGATAATACTTGCCTTGCTAACTCATTTTCAGGGACACAAGTTTTTATTTTTTTTTTTGGAGCTCAATAGTGACTTTGAAAAGTGTGTAAAAGAAGTAAAAGAATACCAAATTTACAATTTCTTTACACTGATTGAGGAACTGAAGTGACCTAGAATCTACCTTGGGCTTTCAGATAAAAGCCAATAAAATTAAGGATCAGCTCTTCATTGGGTCCATAAAAATCAAATACCTCATAGTGTATTGTTTAAATCCCTACAACTGCTTAGAATTATGATGTAAGCCATAGAGGCCCTATGTGCATTGAGTCCTCTGGCACTGCATTATTTGGAATATGACCCACAGGTAGTTAATCTGCATATAAAAATTCTGTGCCATTTATCCCTTAGACCTTTATTTTCCAAAGTCATAAATCGAGAAACTAATTTATTAGGACAACAAAGAGATTCGTAAAGCTGTAAAAGACCCAAACTAACCCAGCCATAAAGTGCTGTCAGATCATTTCCCTGCCTTTCTGTGTCAGCCTGAGATATCTGTCCTCTGTGGCTCCTTTTCTGAGTAAAGAAAGAGAACAAGCAATAAATATAAAGAGGATTTCCACCTCAAACGATACCTTTTTCCATACATAAAATACTGACACGCTTCAGCGCATTTGACAGAGTTTGGAATTTATAGTAATTGCATTTGGAGAGACATCAACATTGTTCTCGTGTTTAGGGTTTTACTGTCAACTCTAGAGGAGGAAGATAAGTCTCTTAGACAACCCCTCCAGCAGTATTTATGACTTCAAACTCCTATCTTTTAATATTCCTTCAAAAACTTCTCTCTAAGTAAATAAGGTCTAGTAGGAAACAAGTTGATCTACATATAACATAGGTATGTGGTTATTGGGTGCTGGTGTAAACTAGCTGAATAACTGGAAGCAGTAGATATTGTATACATATTTATACTGTAGATTGAGACACCTAAGGGGTCATAGATAGAGATGAGCGAGCACTAAAATGCTCAGGTGCTCGTTATTCGAGTCGAACTTTTCCCGATGCTCGGGTGCTCGTTTTGAGTAACGAACCCCATTGAAGTCAATGGGAGACTCGAGCATTTTTTGCGGGGGACCAAGGCTCTGCCTAGGGAAGGCTGGGTGAAAACCTGGAAACCTCAGAAAATGATGGAAACACCACGGAAATGGACAGGAAACAGCAGGGGCAGCATGCATGGATGCCTCTGAGGCTGCTTAATCCCACCATTACCCCAAATTCTCAGGCGACAGCCTGGTGGTTACCCTCATGGCAATTGTGCTTACCCAGACCAAGAAAGGCGATGCAAATACCCATCACATGTTAGGGAAGCACCCAACTAGGTGCAACGAAGGTCCATCACCGCCTGCAGGTGACACCACTGCTCATGCTGGCACTGCAGATAAAATCAAGTTTAGTATCTGTTCTTATCAGTTGCTGTGGCTGTTGGATGTATAGTGGTGAGCATAGCTGCTTCCCAAGCATCTAAAAAATAAATCAGTACAATATTTAATACGTCCCCCTACCCGGGTAAATTGTTTGGAGAGAGGGCCTGTAGGTGGGGGGAAGGAGGTTTCACTGGAAGAGCCAGAGGAGTGCCCCCTGGGCTAGCGTGTGTGGTGGTGACAACAGCCGGGTGTACTTAGAATGACGACGCAGGACCCCAACTTAAAAATTTATCATCAACCGGTACAGTCGTAAATTATGAGATTGATCAAGTGTGGTATGTCTTCTATGTATACTACTTAGTTTAATACCGTATATGGCAGCTATCCGGAAAAATAGTTTGTAGAGAGAGAGAGAGAAAGATAGGACAAAGAAGTAAATTGTTTGGAGAGAGGGCCTGTAGGTGGGGTGGCAGGCTGGGGGGAAGGAGGTTTCGCTGGAAGAGCCAGAGGAGTGCCCCCTGGGCTAGCGTGTGTGGTGGTGACAACAGCCGGGTGTAGTTAGAATGACGACGCAGGACCCCAACTTAAAAATTTAGCATCAACCGGTACAATTGTCAATTATGAGCTACATCAAGTGTGGCATGACTTTTAAATGGATATTGCATGTCGTCATCCCTGGAACCCCATAGTCACCCCTTCCCTGATGTGCTAGCCCAGAACATTCTCTGCCCCAATTCGCAAGACCTTTTGCTGTTTCCGTGTGCTGACAGTGGGGATTTACCAGTGTTGTCTGAGGAGGTGGTGGACAATGGCGAGACACAGGTGTCGGGGGGGGGGGGTGAGGTAGTTGTATGGGAAGCAAGTTACAGTGGGAACTCCTTGGGGGGGAATTTCTCAGGATAGGACAGATTCAACTTGGGTGGATCAGGCACAGGAACAGATGAATTTTTTGGGGGGTTTATTTAACTTTTATTTAGCAAAAATAACCACAGAGATATTTATTCGTTATCTTCTCTGCGCAGTCTGGCTTAGGGGTTCGTCACTTTGATGGCG
>ONZH01019722.1:0-28960 GCA_900303285.1 Rhinella marina | reverse complement strand
CCGGAGCTTTTTTTCGGTTTCTGCATTTTCGTTTTGCGCTCCCTGCCTTCAAACAGCCATAACTCTTTTATTTTTCTGTTCACATAGCTGTATGAGGGCTTGTTTTTTTGCGGGACAAGTTGTACTTTCCAACGCCACCATTTAATATTGCATACGGTGTAGTGGGAAGCAGGAAAAAAATTCCAAACCGGGTGAAATTGCAAAGAAAACGCTATTCCGCTACAGTTCTACGGGTTTCTTATTTACAGCGTTCGATGTGCATTAAAACTGATCCGTTACTTTCATTCTACTGGTCAGTACGAATCCGGCAATACCTAATATGTATAGTTTTTCCTGCGTTTTCATAGTGATAAAATAATTAGAAAGTTGCCCTTTTTTTTTTTTTTTTTCCTTGTCAAATCTTGACCCCTATAACTTTTTGGTATTTATGTGTACAGAGCTGTATGGGGGCTCATTTTTTGCGGGACGATCTGAAGTTTTATTGATACCATTCTGGGGTGTGTATGACTTTTTGATCACTTTTTATTTAATTTTTTTTAGAAAAAAAAAGCGACAAAAAACGGCAAATCGCCATTTGGACGCTTTTTTCCGCCACACAATTCGCCGTATTGGAATTTTTTTTTATATTTTAAAAGTACGGGCGTTTTCGGTCACGGTGATACCCATGGATGTCTATATTTATTGTTATTTAGGTATTTATTTTTTACTTATACGGAAAGGGGGGTGATTTGAACTTTTACATCTTTTTTATTTTTTATATATTTTTAACATTTTTTTTAATTTTTTTTTTTACTATTAGAAGCTCAAATATGGGCTTATATATTGTGGCTTTTTTTTTCTTTATGAGCAATTCTGGGTTTTATAGACTCAGAAATCCATGAATTGCTCATTTCTTATCCTGGCCTGCCATCTAGTGGCCAGAATAAGAATTGCACTTTGAAAACTGTAATCCTCACCAACGAGGATTACAGTTTTCATATGGTGTACAGACACCCCGATTGGCCACACGGGGTGTCTGTACACCACCCGGAAGCGAACGCTTCCGGGTTTAGACGCAACTAGATGCCGTGATCACGTGTGATCACGGCATCTAGTCACCCCGGAAGACGCCGCCGACACAGTAGGTAGCGGCAAGTCTCTGCTGTTAGAAACAGTAGAGACTTGCCGGCCATGACGCCCGCCGCACCCGCGAGCGGGCGCCATGTGCCCGCATCGCCCCATGTACGGCGCTGGTCGCGAAGGGGTTAAGGTGGAAGAACCCTGAGACAGTACTGCCCCCCACACCATCCTCAGATGCATCCACCTCAACCACAAAGGCTTACTCTGGTCAGGCTGAATTAATACAGGAGCATTGATAAAACACCTCTTTAGTTTCTCAAATGCTTCAATAGCTACTGGGGACCAATTGACCAGATCAGCTCCCTTGAGGGTAAGATCCGTAATTGGTTTGACAACCACTGAAAAATTCTTAATAAATTTGCGGTAGAAGTTCGCAAAACCTAAAAATCGTTGGAGCGCCTTTAGAGAAGAAGGTCGCACCCAATCAAGAATGGCCTGCACCTTAGCTGGGTCCATCTTAAAAGAGAAAGGGGTCAGGATATACCCTAAAAAGGCCACCTCTTGGACACCAAAGATGCATTTCTCCCCTTTAACAAATAATTTGTTCTCACGTAACACCTCCAGCACCTGCCTAGTGTGAGAAACATGAGACTCCCAGTCAGCCGAAAAAATAAGGATGTCATCAATATATACTATCATGAACCTCCCGATAAAAGGCCTGAAAATGTCATTCACAAAAATTTGGGAATACAGTGGGTGCATTACTTAGCCCAAAAGGCATCACTAAATATTCATAGTGACCCTCTGGGGTATTGAAGGCTGTCTTCCACTCATCCCCCTCTCTGATTCTAATCAGATTATAAGCCCCCTTTAAATCCAGCTTAGAGAACCAGCAGGCTCCTTGGACCTGGTTTAGTAAGTCTGGAATAAGAGGTAACGGATACCTGTTCTTAACCGTGATCTTATTTAGTTCCCTATAGTCAATGCAAGGCCTCAATCCTCCATCTTTCTTACCGACAAAGAAAAACCCTGCTCCCATGGGAGAAACTGAAGGCCGGATATGACCCTTGGCAAGACTCTCTTTAAGGTAGTCCCTCGATGATGTCAATAGCACAATCATACTGCCGGTGAGGAGGGAGAAAATCAGTCTCAGACATGGAAAAATCATCAGAAAAGTCTCTGATGTACTCTGACAGGATCAGAGACTCCGCAGTACCTCCAACCTGCAACACTGATTTACAACACTTGCTACAGTCAAGACCCCACTTCTCCAATTCACCTGACGACCAATTGATTACAGGATTGTGGTCCTGTAGCCATGGTAGCCCTAAAACGAGGTCGGCAGGTAAATCTCTTAGTACCAGAAAGGAACACGTTTCAGTATGAGAAATCCCCATAGTTAGGGTAATGTCGGGAGTACTAAACTCCACTCTCCCATTATTCAATGGAGTAGAATCAAGTGCGATAATTTGAATTACTTCTCTTAACGGAATTATCGGTATACCCACAGATTGCACAAAATCAAAATCGATAAAATTAACGGCAGAACCTTAATTAACAAAAGCTCTACCAGACCCCTTAAATAGCTCATAAGCAACGGAGATAGGTAACAAAATTTTCTTTCTTACCACCGCTGGGATTACCTTACTTCTGGAAAATAACTTTTTTGAGGGCGGAAGTTTCGGGCACTGCTGGAGCCAGTGGTTCATCTCACCACAGTAGTAACAGGCTCCTCTCAGGCATCTCTGATCCCTCATAGTAACTCCCAACTGCATGGGCTCCTCCAAGGTTCTGATAGGAGGCGGGCTCTGAAAAGGGACTTCGGGCAGGACGACAACTTGAGGGGCAGTTGAACGTTCCCTCTGTCTCTCTCTAACCCGTCAATCAAGCTTAATAACTAACGTCATAGTCGCCTCTAAGGTGTCAGGAGCAGGGTAACTCACCAGTAAATCCTTCAGATGGTCAGACAGCCCCACCCTAAACTGGCTTCTCAAAGCTGGGTCATTCCACTTAGAGGATACGCACCACTTTCTGAACTCAGCACAGTAATCCTCAACTGGACGGTTACCCTGCTGAATGTTCCTGAGCTGAGCTTCGGCCGCAGCGGCCAAATCAGGTTCTTCATATAAAAGACCCAAGGCCTGGAAAAAAGCCTCCACAGATAACAGACACGGGGAGTCAGATGGCAAAGAAAAAGCCCACTCCTGCGGATCCCCTTGCAGCAAGGAAATAATAATTCCTACCTGCTGCTGCTCAGAACCCGAGGAGTGTGGGCGTAAACGAGAGTATAACTTAACGCTCTCCTTAAAGGAACGGAAGGTTTTTCGGTCCCCCAAAAACCGGTCAGGCAACTTAACATGGGGTTCAATATTGGGATTGGGCAGGGAGGAAGCGGCTGCCGGTACAGTCTGCAGCTGCTCCTGATGTTGGAGTCTCTCGACCAGGTCCTGGATCACCTGAGCCATGCCGTGCACCTGAGTTGCAACTGCTCCATATGGTAAGGCCTGTGATTCTGTCACGACAGGGGAACAAGGGTTAGTGTGCCCTGTCTGAACCCCACCTCTTTCCCTGCCTACTTACAGTAGATGCCCTAGGCGGCAAAACCGTAACTTGGAGACGGTCCCTATGCTGAGTACGTGCACAGGGTAGGGAAGGGGAACACAGGGAAAGACGAACACAGACGGAACACAACACAATACAGAAAGGTCAGCAAGCCAAGTCAGAAACAGGAGGTCACGTCAAATACCAAGGGGAAAAGCAAAGAGTCGTCAAAGTCCGAAGCCAAAATCCAATATACCAATAATCCAACAGCAAGTCCAACACACAGCACTGATCCTAGAAGACTAATCACAGGCAATGTGTGAGGCGATTGCCATCTTTAAATAGCCCGCCCAGGATCATGAGATGTGGCCAGCATCACATGACCTGAGGCGGAGCAAGCTGTCAAAACAATATGCAAAGTAGCCATGTGGTGTGATCAGCACCACATGGCTAAAAACCCAACAGATAATTAACTGATGAAGTGCTGGCTGACCAGACCAGCACTTCAATTCCCTACTGCTTGTCTCTAGGGGGCGGAGAGGTCCGGCGGCGCTGCACGGAGGGAGCGCGACGCCGGCCTCCCATGACAGGTTGTTTATTTTTCATGATTTGGAAAGAACATTTACCTTCTCTATAAAGTCATAAATCAATTGTAATTGGGAATATGTAATATATATGATCATGTGTGTGGACTGTCAGAAATGATAAATAGGGTCCACTTCCAGAAAATAAAAAATCTGTATCCTGGAACATTTAAATGAGTTCCAATGCATCACCACATTTTATTCAAGTACATGACGGATCAACTAAAGCATTTAGAGTCATGCACATTGAGAGGGTCTTCAAACCCCAGCCCCCAAAGGGGTGACAGATAGGGATAAATAAAGTGAGCTTTGTTCCTAGATCCGAAGTCACTTCGCTCAAAAATTCATTATAATGCTGTACAGAGATCCGTCTCCATACATTTTAAAGTATGGTCTCCGGCGAGGCAACTTCGTTATAACTTTGGGATTTGATTTTTCAACTTGAAAACTATTTTAAAACTTGGTTCCAAAGTTGGCTTCTGTACCGAAGGTACCAGTTGGTACAGAAGCCAACTTCGCATACCTGTTTTAAATTGTTTTTTCAAGTTTAATAATAAAATGCAGAAGTTATTCACGAAGGTTTTGTTAGACATTGGTGATAACTCATTTCGCCTTTCCAGAGACCATACATTTTAATGCTGTACGGTGACGAATCTCCATACAGCATTAAAATGAAGTTTTGAGTAAAGGGACTTAGGATCTAGGATCCGAAGCTTGCTTTGCTCATCACACAGTCACAGACTTCATAATCGTGAATCTTACTGGATCTTTCACTGCCACTCCCGCATGCTCCATGGCCTCAATCTAAAACAAGAAATTATGCTAAATCACCGATTATTATTACATCTGTGTTACATAAAATATGGTGATTATTAGTGTTGAGCGAGCATGCTCGGCCGAACTCGCTGTTCGGCCGAGCATGCCTACGCTCGGGTCCGCTCGGTGTTCGGCCGGACACCGAGTGTACTCTAGCGCAATGCTCGAGTCCCTTTCCCTGCACTTTAATATTGATTTGTATGCTAATGCGTACGAATTTGTACGCTAATGCGTACGCATTTGTACGTATTTGTATGCTAATGCGTACGCATTGTGCGCTAATTCGTACAAATTCAGTTAATTAGCATACTTTTACGAGTGAAAGAAGTCGCGATTCTGACCTTTTTCTATTAACCAGACACCCTCCCCTCTTCCGAGCGGGGGGTGCCTGGTTTAGTCCCATTGACTAACATTATGCTCGGGTGCTCGGCCGAGCACTCGAGCAACCCCTAGTGCTTGACCAGAGCACCCGAGCATACAAGCACAGAGGTGCTCGCTCAACACTAGTGATTATATTATTATTTTATGCAAATCAAGTACCTTTTCGCTTTGGTTATAATGTGGTACAGTGGGGAAAAAAAGTATTTAGTCAGCCACCAATTTTGCAAGTTCTCCCACTTAAAAAGATGAGAGAGGCCTGTAATTGACATCATAGATAGACCTCAACTACGTATGAGAGACAAAATGAGAAAACAAATCCAGAAAATCACATTGTCTGATTTTTATAGAATTTGGAGCATGCGGGAGTGGCAGTGAAAGATCCAGTAAGAGTCACGATTATGAAGTCTGTGACTGTGTAATGAGCAAAGCGAGCTTTGGATCCTAGATCCTAAGTCGCTTCACTCAAAACTTCATTTTAATGCTGTATGGAGATTCAATTACAGGCCTCTCTCATCTTTTTCAGTGGGAGAACTTGCACAATTGGTGGCTGACTAAATACTTTTTTTCCCCCCACTGTATATCATATTATTGACATTGTGTCCCATTATGTCTCTTCAAACAGCTGATCGGTGAGGGTGCCAGGACACCTGCCAATCTGATATGGATGATCTATTCTGAGGATAGGTCATCAATATGAATAAAGTGGACAAGCCCTTTAATAGGGCAAATGGAAAGGCGTTGTCTAGAAGAGCCCTTTTATTCTATGATAATTAAAGGGAGTCTGTCACCACTATATGACCATATACAGTGCTTACATGGCTCTGTAGCACACATACATATGAATGTAATGGTACCTTTGTTATTTTCTTTAGACTTGCAAATGCTGTTTAATTCATATGCAAATGAGCACTGGCAAGTGCCCAGGGGCGGTGTTCAGTGTGTAGGAGCCCAGAGTGCTCTGCCTTCTTTCATGGTTACTCCTTCTCTGCCTCTGCCCGCCCTCTTATTTTCTTGTGTCATACAAGGAGGGCGGGCAAAGGCAGAGGCTGAGGAGGAGTAACCATGAAAGAAGGCAGAGCAGTCTGGGCTCCTATAAGTGAACACCTCCTCTGGGCACTTGCCAGGACTACGTTTTTCCTGCATCTGCAAGTCTAAAGAAAATAACAAAGATAAAATTACATTCATGTGTAGGTGTGGTACAGAGCCATGTAAGCGCTGTATATGGTCATATAGTGGTGACAGACTCCCTTTAAACCAAAGCCACACTTTAAGAGAAAAACGCTGTTTTCATTTCACCTGATTTTTTTCCTTTGTGTCACTGTGTTTCTTTTTGTGCGCCAGTCTAGTATTACTCACACTAAATAACAGCATTCCTAAAACCTTATGTCCAAAAGACCTCCATGGCTATTTTTGGTACAGAAATACTGAAGGAATTGTCAGAACTAACAGTAGGAGCTTAATCTTCAGTAAAAGTCATAGAAAATAGCTATAAATTGTATTTGGCCAACATGTCTTCCTATAAATCAGTACTGTGTCTCTAAGGGTTGTTCTAAGTATGTGCGTCCATTCATATTTACCCTTATGATTCGTACAGATCCAGCTGATGGAGATGTTAATGGTTTAGATGTGGAATAGCATGCACATATCTCTTATAGATGGGATTTTACCCGGTCGCGTCACATTATTAAGCCTCATTCACATGTCCGTGTCCGTGCGGAAATCCGTGAGCAGGTGGTCAGTGAGGCATCCGTGAAGCTGTCCGTGAAGGATCCGTGTTGGGTCCGTGGGTCTGTGTTTTGCCATCCGTGTTGCATCCGTGTTTCACTGACACTGAACAGCTGATAAATAATTTTCAAAGCATCTCTTCTTAATGATCCGTGAAACACGGATGCAGCACGGATGGCAAAACACAGACCCATGGACCTAACACGGAACACGGATCCTTCACGGACAGCATTACTGACTCACTGACCACCTGCTCACGGATTTCCGCACGGACACGGATGTGTGAATGAGGCTTAATAACGTGACTCGACCGGGTAAAATCCCATCTATAAGAGATATGTGCATGCTATTCCACATCTAAACCATTAACATCTCCATCAGCTGGTTCTGTACGAATCAGGGATGTGAGGGATCCGTGGTTTTCACGGACTCATTGACTATAATGGGCGTGAGGGATCCGGGAACACGGCTCAAGATAGGACATGCATCCATGCTAAAAACACGGACCCACGAACCGTGCTAAAACACTGATGTCTGAATACACACATTGAAATGAATGGTGACGTGTGCTGTCCATGGAGAACACGTACTGCACACGTCCGTGAAACACTGACGTGTGAATGAGGCTTTATGACCACTTCCTACTCTTGACGTCGGCAGTACATAGCTCATGAAGGAAGTCACGTGTGATGAGCTGGTCCAGTGGGTATATAAGGTGCGTGATAGGCTGTCTGCATGGCACCATTGCAAATGGCACCATTGCAAATAAGCAATGTGGAAACTGAAGAGCACCATGGGCTATTGATGTGAGAGGTAAATATAAGCTATGAAGGTGTGTTACACACTATGGTGGAGAAGCTCACCACCAAAATGAATCAGGGGGTTGCCAGACGTGTGTATAAAACAACAGTTCAGCAAACCATGCTGCTTATGGGACTCCAAAGCAGACAGATGGTCACTGCACCTCTGCTCATGAAGCTTCATCGGCAGAAAAGGCTTCAATTTTCATGACAGTATCTCAATTGGACCTCCGCTGATTGGCAAAAGGTTGCATTTTCCGAAGAATCATGTTTTCTGCGTAACTGTACAGATGGACGTTGGCGAGAAACATCAGAGAACAAACACCCTGCCTGCAACCATTGCTGGAAGAACACAAGGTATGAATCCATCCTTGCTGATCGCATACACTCATACATACAGATTATCATCTCTGGGGCGGATGGGATCTTATAACAAGACAATGTCACCTGGCTAGAAATATCTGAAATTGGTTGGAGGAGCATGACCAAGACTTCCAAGTGCTTCTCTAGCCTTCTAATTCCTCAGACTTGAACCCAATTGAACATCTGTGGGACCACCTCGATCATCGTATTTGCTCTATGGATCCTTCCTCCAGCAGCTGTGGGATGCAGTGCAGTCAGCATGGCTCCAGATATCTACCAGGGCCTTATTGACTCCCTCCCACCCCCAGCCGGTCTAGCTGCTGTTCATGCTGCACATGGCAGTCTCTCTGCATATTAGCAGGTGGTCATAATTATGTGACTCGACCAAAATGTTAAATTGACATCTTTGTATGCTAAGAAGAGATGTTTAAATTTGACTTGGATTTTATGGTTTAGAAAACACTTTGATATTCTTAATCAGAGGGGTCTACCGTTCAGGAGGCTCCTTTGTTAGGTAGAGGGGAGAGCAGCTACAAAGAGTTTCTATTGCTGTGGAGGACCTGCCATTTCTTGCATTAGGCTACCAATACATTTGCACATTAGGGGCCATGGGTACTGTTTGCTGATTTACATCTACACCTGGATTTGACATTGTTTCACATTGCAAGTCCATGTGCATCCTGGCAATTAGTGGTAAACTATTAATGCTGCCTATATAACACAGAGCAAATCAATTCTAAACAAATAGGGCTTGGTAAAAATTTCACAAAAATTAATCTGCCAAACAAATCCAAAGTTTTGACTATTCTTTCAGATGATTCGTGTAAAAACGGAGGCCTGAACTTTACTGTAACAAGTGGTGGGGAAAACAAGAGGAAGGAAGAAGACGGAGGATAACATGACCCTGGGGAAAGGAGGCTTTCCCTTATTGGATCAGAGGCTGACAGACAGCAGATTAGCCAATTAGCAGTATGCAGGCAGATCCTTTTGCACAGAAGAAAAAATGCCATTCTGTCTACAGCTGGGGTTGTGATAAGATGTGTTGTGGCTCTGTCTGCCAAATAACTGCAGACACAAACCAGTTACTAGAAACACTATAAGAGCACTTTAGGAAGAGAATGGGAGATATATATTGGGTAAATATTAGATTTTTATCAGGGAAAGCTTAGCAGAGTTAGTGAGGAACTGGCTACTGTCTCAATTGTTTCATATGCCTTAATAGGGCAAGTTCTGAATCCTGCAAGAAACTCATATATTTCTGTATGAATAACCAGCCAGACTTCAAGAAACCTTTCACTGTTATACCAAAGGCAATATGGCAATAATGCCATTATTATACCCATGTTAGTGAATGCATTGTTTTATTACATCAAGAAAGTGTTAACTGTTATAAGAAATTTTACTGCAAAAAATGCATTATCTCCATTAAATTAAATTGTCAATACCAGTGTGCAGGTTGTTTGTAGAAGGGGAGGGAGATTTAAATTTAAATTACAGAAGCAAACCATTGCAATTTTGATAGTACCAAACCTGTGACTTTTATTTATAGGCCTTATAATAAAATGTCTGGTAAAAGGAAGAGTGAAAAATGTAACACCCATGTCTCGACTTACGATATTCAACATGCTGGTGGTAGTGCAAACAGTAATAGTAGCACAAGCCATCCGGCCAGTAGTAGTAGGCTACAGTTCTCCTTGGCTTCCGATCAATGCCACATTTGAGGATTATGGAAGACAAAGAGAATGACGTTTTGTACTGGATTACTTACTTCTCCTCTGCTGGACTGCTTGAGAAAAACTATGATATAGTCAAAACGTTGCACTATCTTTGGCACTTTTTGTACATTTTTATGGATCCATTTTGAATAAAGAATCCTTGGAGGACATGCTGCCGTCTACTCTGCTTGGTTTTGTATATGGAGCCACCGCCGGGGATCCATGGTTGCTAACAGGCTGAGGCATTCCTCTAGGTCTGACATTGTGCCATGGAGCTAGTGGTCATAGCATTACTTCCACTCCTCCTCCTTGCAATCCTAGAGAAGCCTTTGAGTTGCATCCTCTCATCCTCTTCATTCCCCCTTTCTAGGGAAGTGCCTTTTTTATATGATGAGGCAACAAAACCCCATGTGCTATGGAAGACACTCAAGAGAGTCTTCCTGTTGATGATCATGATCGTGTGTTGGGCAGGACCTGGGAGCCAATTTGGGTTGCGGAGGAGGAGACATCAGAGAAGAATTGTGGTGACCGCTGTGATAGCAAAGAGTGGAGACAACGTATGTCCAAAACCTTGAGAAGGACTAGCAGGGCCAGATCTGCTTCTATTGTGTTCAGTCTGGGAACTGGTGATGTTGCTAATACTGTGGGTGCAGACTCAAAACATGCCAAGCTTGGCTGCTGCTAATTCTGTGCAAGTGTATCTCCCGTACAGCGTTTTTTTCTCTCTAAGGCCAGATCATGAAACCACAGGCTCATGCAAGATCTGTAGGATTAAAATAAGCTGTGGTGGGTGAAACACAAACATAGGTACCAGGGCTCTATTGCAGCACATGAGGCAGGGTTACTGGATCCTTTGGTAAAATAGAAATGGAAAAAAAAGGATAAAAAACATCCTGCATGATGTGATAATAATGATTGCGGATGTCAGTGGCTACATATATAAACATAAATCACAGAAAAATAATATTAATGCACGAAAAATAGATGCAAACAATATACTGTACAAATTAAGCCCTCATTCTGATATGATAAAGTCTGAGACTCTTAGCCAATATATTTTGATCAAAACACATCTGGGTTTTAAATCTGTGCAGAGTACCCCATACACTGCATATTTTTACCCCAAACACCTGTTTTTCATTTCTTTCCTTCCACTTTCCCTGTTCTCAGCATCACTGCATCCTGGCAGGATGTTTACATGCAGAACTTCCTGTTTTGCTCAGCTTCCTGTTGGATTTTCCAGTCCCAGCATGCTTTGCTCTTTAATGTTTCTCAGGGCTTACTCCTCCTGCCACACTGTTCTCTCTGTAGAAGTCATGTCCACTGCACCTCCCCTCTCCATGTTAGCTAGGAGGAGCAAGTCTTGTTCAACATTGCAGAGCAAAGCATGCTGGTTTTGGTTAGAAAACCTTGCAGGAAGCTAAATGTATTCTGTATATGTAAGTGCATTATTATGTAAAATCATAAGTAATTATTCAAATCCTGTGATGGGATAAAAAGTTTAAATATATTTTTTATAATATTTTATTTTATATTTTTTTATTAATATTAATACAAAGATCTATGAAAATGGACTAAAAAAGCTTGCAATCACAGTATTTTACCTACTGTATAATACATTTTGTTATCTAATGTAGAAAGCAACAAATAATAAAGATGTATATAATATATATTGGGTATCACCAAAACAACCTACAAATCATAGTGTAGAAAATATAAATTAGTAATTTCTTTGTGCCTAAAAATCGAAATAAGTAATACCAAAGATATCTAAAAAAAATACAAAAATTCCAACAATATTTTAAATATAATAATTATATATATATATATATATATATATATATATATATATATATATATATATATATATTATTGTACTAGAATGGAGAGAGGAAAAAGTTACTTTTGGTCCTTTTGACCAGTTATTCAAATGCCACCCTTTATTAGTTTAGCTATTTTACACTTCTATCCTGTCTTCTTGACTTTTGTGTAGTATTTTATATAATTCCCACAGGAAGTGGCAGAACTATATCCCCATGACGCTGTAGAAATTCCTGATGCTCCCCAATGCACAACGTGAAAAGGACTAAAGTAATGAGGTCAGCAGGCCTGCCATTATGTGTTCCTATCCATACTAGGCAGCTGATTATATGCCATTAATGCAGCTAAGTAATACGGCCCTTAGAAATGAACTAATAGATTTTCCTGTCTCCATAACACAAAATTTCAACCCCAGACAACTTAAAGTTAATCATGTACAAAAGGTTTAAATTAGCACATTTACATTCCACTGACAGCGACTCTACATGTTTTTTTCTGCGCTCTCCTTTGCCTTGGTATGTTAACTGTTGGAAGGGGAATTGCAAATGAAGTTTTTATACTCATTGGGGACTTAATGCTTCAGTACTTTACCAGCCATGCATACAGAGGAGCTAATGACAGAGAGTGCACCCATCAGGGATTGCAATTCCACGTAGACATTTTTACCAAAATGGATTATTTCAACTTGGTTGGCCACAGATTCTGTAGTTTTCCAACGATTCATCTTACTATTAATAATGTCAGAGAATTTTAGGCCCTTGAATTAAATAATGATAAATAGAAAGCACTGAGTGAGCTGAGCTGAAGCAGCGCTGTTTATTTCGGTGTGAAGCTCTGTCAGCTCTGATAAATCGGATCCCTGAAATAGTTTATAAAATACTGAATTGATGTGGCAGTCAGCGAAGGAAGAGAATTAATGTTACGAAATAGGCCTGCAACCCAGATTTGATGAAATTCAAGGAAAGCCTTTCATATGAGTTTTGTGTCTGAGTAGGAAATGGTTGCAGCGAGAGGTGAGAGGGAACTAATATGCTCCTCTAATCTCTGTGGGCTTTGGGTCAATAAGAGCAGAGATCTGCTGAGGTCAGGAGTGAAAAATCCAGATGGGATCACAACACGGTAGTGCAACCACTTTAGCCTTATCTTGTCTACTATAGTAACAGTAGGAAGTGGGAATACAATGTTGGATGTATCTATGTAGCATATATAAAAAAATAACTTTATTATTTGCCTGTTTTTTTTTTCTTATGAAATTAAGTGTGCTATTTTCTATGGGGCTTTATTATCATCATAACTTGAACCTCCTGGGCCCAATTCCAAATACCAGTTCCCCCATCCATAATATACCATTTATAGTACCGATATATTCTTATATCATAAAGAGGTTTCTAGGCCCTCTTATAGAGATTTTGGTCCATAGTCCAGGGTAAACTTGGATCAGTGAGTGTTAAAGTATGTATTATGGATACCTTAATTAAATTAATTATATGCAATTAAAAAGGTATTAGATCCAAATGGTTTGAAAACTGCTGAATATTTTTTTCCTGGGACAATCCCTTTAAAGAACAGGGATCTATCAAACTCTGATCTTTACAACATATTTTTATCATGGCACAAACAAAGGAGATCAGAAGAAGAGTTGTTGATGCACATCAGGCTGTAAAAAGGTTACAATAACTTCTCTAAAGAGTTTGTACTCTACCAATGTCTACCAAAGTCTCTGCTTCAAAAATCTTCCTCTGAGCGAAAACCTAACAGACCCCATTATAGACTATGGGGCGTGTAGTCTCCGTTTGGCTCAGTTATGTGTTGAATCCATCTTTTCCATTCTCCTGCTCCTATAACGAAGCAGGACAATGGAAGGCTGAACGCTAATGTGAACCTAACCTAAAATTACTATTGCATGAAGTTAGCGAAAATGTGCTAAACTAGAAAGGAAAAATATAATATGTAAAAAAAAAAATAGATAAAGGTAGCCAAGCTGGAGACATAGAGGCTCATTGCCAAACAGAGTAAAACTAGCCCTAAAATGTTCCTCAAGCATATAAATGGTAAAAAGGTTAAACCTGAAAGTGATAAAGGAGGAGTTGAAGAGGGTTATGAGGAGAAAACAAATATATAAAATATTTGTTTCTCCACTGTATTCACAGATGAAAAGGAAATGTCAGATGAAATGCAGAGTGTCAAAGTAAACTACCCATTAAATGTGGCCTGTCTGACCCAGAAAGAAGTGCAGCGGCATCTTGAAAAATTTAAAATAGACAAGTAACTGGGTGAACATGGCATACACTGCTGTATCCTAAGAGATTTAAGTAATGCAATAGACAGACCTCTATTTCTGATATACAGTATAAGGACTCTACAGGGTCTTTTCCACAGGCTTAGTAAATGCGTAGAAAAAAAAACTTTTGCTCCCCTGAAAGTTCCCAAGAGTGCAGTGGTCTCCATAATTCTGGAAAAAGTGGAAAATGCTTGAAACAACTAGGACTCCTCCTAGGGCTGGCTGCCCCACCAAAGTAATTGGGTGAAAAGGAACTTGGTAAGAGAGGTGAACCCAATGGCCATCCTGGCTGAGCTCAAAATATCTTGTGTGCAGAAGGTTAACTATCACTGCAGTAATCCACCAACCTAGGCTCTATGGGTGAGTGGAAAGAGGCCTCTCCTCAGTAAAAGACACATGAAAATTTGCAAAAAAAAGGACCAAAAGAACTCTCAGACTGCGAGAAACACGTTTCCCTGATCTGATGAAACCAAGATTGATATTTTTTTCAGCGGCTGGGACAAGGAGATTGGTCTGGGTTGAGAGAAAACTGAGTGGAACAAAGTACAGAGATATTCTTAATGAAAACTGGATCTAGAGTTCTTTGAACCTCAGGCTCGGCTGAAGGTTTGCCTTCCCATGAGCCTACACAGCCAGGACAACACAGGCATGGCTTAGGGACAATTCTGTGAATGTTCATGTTCTTGAGTCGCCTAGTCAGAGCCCTCACTTGAACCCAATCGAACATCTCTGGAAAGAGATGAAAATGACTGTCCCCCAATGGTCCTCATCCAACCTGACAGAACTTGAAGAATCTGCAAAGAAAAATGGCATAAAATCTCCAAATAGAGGCATGCAAACCTTGTAACGCCATACCCAAGAAGACTAGAGGCTGTAAAAGCTGCCAAAGGGGCTTCAACAAAGTCCTAAGTAAAGGGTCTGAATACAATATTTTAGTTTTTCCTGTTCAATAAATTAGCAAAGATTTCTAACATTCTGTTTTCACTTTGTCATGTGGTATTATTGAGTGTAGTATGATGGGGAATAATGTGAACTTTTTAATTTTGGTACAAGGCTGCAACATAACAAGATGGGAAAAAGGGAAATGGTATAAAGACTTCCCAAATGCACTGTATATCAAAGATCAATATAGAAATCTCTACCATGATGTATTTATATCGAGCACAGTGACTTTGACTAGGGAACATCACCTACGTTTAGAAAAAAGAAGGTTTCTACACTAACATAGAAGAAAATTTTTATTGTAAGAGCAGTGAGACTATGGAGATCTCTGCCAGAGGAGCTTCTAATGGTGAACTCACCTATAGTTACTATAATTCTGGAGAAATTATTCTGCTTGCCTGATTGGGAAGGATTTTTTCCCCCAAAAAGGAAAATTGGTTTCTACCTCATGAGGGTTTTTTGACTGATAACGGATAATAGACTGAACTGGACACGTGTTTTTTTTTCAGCCTTAAAAACTATGTTATGTTACTTTGTTACTAGTTTCACAGATTCACATGGGCTCTGTCTGCCCTGACCTTGGCCTCTTTCCTGACTACAAATAAAACCTGATACCTTGGTGCTTTGCATCGATGTCTCTGACCCCAGTGGGTTAGCTGTCAATCACACTGGGACTATTCCAAGAGGTAGAGGCCTGGTATCTAAGTCTAGATCTCTGTATAGGGATAAAATGGTGAATACGAGGGGGCTGCCAGTATAACACCCTTATGGGTAGCCCAAAGTCAAACTGGTTGTTTGGCACATTGGCTCTACAACCACTGCCCATAACATCTCATTTAAAAACCTTTTTTCAAAAATTGTATTAGGGAAATTTGCAACATTAAAAACTTGCTTCTGAGTTCCTCCACGGATTACAGCTGATCGCTGGGGGCGGGAGCTTGTAACATAATGGATTGTCAAAAAAAAAAACAAAAAAAAAAACCTTTATTAGAGGAGATTCATTTTAAGAACCAATTTTTACTGTCACCCTTAAGGTAGTCATCAGAATTATACAGAGTACACCCCATTACCTATGTAGACCTAGATGTGCATGCTTGGGTGATCAGGTCTGCATGTTTGTAGACAGATATTTCTGTGATCTATGGGTATCTTTATGGGGTTCTCCTGGAATCATTTAAATGGCCACCAGCAACCATCTGCAGGTGGGTGAGGGGGAAGGGCCTTACTACACAATACACTCTGGCTCTAGCATATGCTACACATTGGTGAGTTTTTCTGTCTGACTGTGTAGCCATTATAGCACTACCTCCTCACCTCCCTAGGCAGATCTGTGGAGGCAATCAGTTCTACTCACAATCTAAGACATGTTTCTGGTGGCCATTTAAAAAAATTCCTGGAAAACCCCTTTAAAATGAGAATATATGATAAATTACTGGTAGCAAGGCTTAGCAGTTAATTCATGAAATAGGCGGAACCCTAAAAATAATAAGCGTATAAAAAAGCAAATATTGTATACAGTACTTATCAAGGAGCAGTATAAAAATATTAGATATACAGTACTAATTAATGTACACTGGTAAATATATAGCAAACAATTCATAACTTGGAGCCAACAACCAAATACATATCTCAATAAATAGACAAACATCAACCATCACAACTTGTTTTATCACTGTCTACATGTTGGATAAAACTTTATAGGATTTGATGTTTCGTTCAGTTTTTGTTTTCCTCTAGATTTTAGCAGTGTAGCTAAATTAAGTGGCAAAGGGCAGAACAAACCTTAACCTTGCATTGATTTTTCAATGTAATTTTTGGAACTGTTGAAGATGTGAACATGACAGAAGAATTAAATAAGATGCCCTTCTGCGTAAAGTTAATGGAGAGGTCTACAAGTTTAGCAGAATGGCACTTTTTTTCTAATTGTTAAATGTTTGTTAAGACCAATTGATAAAAAAGGCTTATGTCTAGAGTTGAGGAAGCACTACAAAAACAAACAACACAAATAGTCTGTAAATTAAAGGAATTATCCCACAAAAGTATTACTAAGCAATGAATAGATGATTTCAAAAGAAGTATTTTGCAATATACAGATGTATCCGTGTCTAACTTGACACTTAACACATCAAATAAACAATTGCAAAAAACTTTAAATATAAAATTTATTTTTGGGTATGTTTAACTTTTTGATCCCTTTTCATTAAATTTTTTTGTGGGAGGTGAAGTGACCAAAAACTGTGAATCGGCCATTTCAACTTTTTTTTTTCCATTTCACTGTTTTCTGTATGGGACAAATATTTTTATATTTTAATAGTACAGGCCTTTTTGTAAGCAGCGATGCCCATGATATATATATATATATATATATATATATATATATATATATATATATAATTATATACACATATTACATATTTTTATTTATGTTTTGGGAAAAAGGAGGATGAATTTTTATATATCTACAGTATATACAGTACAGACCAAAAGTTTGGACACACCTTCTCATTCAAAGAGTTTTCTGTATTTTCATGACTATGAAAATTGTAAATTCACACTGAAGGCATCAAAACTATGAATTAACACATGTGGAATTATATACTTAAGAAAAAAGTGTGGAACAACTGAAAATATGTCTAATATTATAGGTTCTTCAAAGTAGCCATCTTTTGCTTTGATTACTGGTTTGCACACTCTTGGCATTCTCTTGATGAGCTTCAAGAGGTAGTCACTGAAAAATGGTTTTCACTTCACTTGTGTCCTGTCAGGTTTAATAAGTGGGATTTCTTGCCTTATAAATGGGGTTGGGACCATGAGTTGTGTTGGGCAGAAGTCAGGTGGATACACAGCTGATAGTCCTACTGAATAGACTGTTAGAATTTGTATTATGGCAAGAAAAAAGCAGCTAAGTAAAGAAAAACGAGTGGCCATCATTACTTTAAGAAATGAAGGTCAGTCAGTCCGAAAAATTGGGAAAACTTTGAAAGTGTCCCCAAGTGCAGTGGCAAAAACCATCAAGCGCTACAAAGAAACTGGCTCACATGAGGCCCGCCCCAGGAAAGGAAGACCAAGATTCACCTCTGCTGCGGAGGATAAGTTCATCCAGCCTGAGAAATCGCAGGTTAACAGCAGCTCAGATTAGAGACCAGGTCAATGCCACACAGAGTTCTAGCAGCAGACACATCTCTACAACAACTGTTAAGAGGAGACTGTGTGCAGCAGGCCTTCATGGTAAAATAGCTGCTAGGAAACCACTGCTAAGGACAGGCAACAAGCAGTAGAGACTTATTTGGGCTAAAGAACACAAGGAATGGACATTAGACCAGTGGAAATCTGTGCTTTGGTCTGATAAGTCCAAATTTGAGAACTTTGGTTCCAACCACTGTGTCTTTGTGCGACGTAGAAAAGGTGAACGGATGGACTCTACATGCCTGGTTCCCACCGTGAAGCATGGAGGAGGAGGTGTGATGGTGTGGGGGTGCTTTGCTGGTGACACTGTTGGGGATTTATTCAAAATTGAAGGCATACTGAACCAGCATGGCTACACAGCATCTTGCAGCAGCATACTATTCCATCCGGTTTGCGTTTAGTTGGACCATCATTTATTTATCAACAGGACAATGACCCCAAACACACCTCCAGGCTGTGTAAGGGCTATTTGACCAAAAAGGAGAGTGATGGGGTGCTACGCCAGATGACCTGGCCTCCACAGTCATTAGACCTGAACCCAATCAAGATGGTTTGGGGTGAGCTGGACCGCAGAGTGAAGGCAAAAGGGCCAACAAGTGCTAAGCATCTCTGGGAACTCCTTCAAGACTGTTGGAATACCATTTACGGTGACTACCTCTTGAAGCTCATGAAGAGAATGCCAAGAGTGTGCAAAGCAGTACTCAAAGCAAAAGATGGCTACTTTGAAGAACCTAGAATATAAGACATATTTTCAGTTGTTTCACACTTTTTTGTTAAGTATATAATTCCACATGTGTTAATTCATAGTTTTGATGCCTTCGGTGTGAATCTACAATTTTCATAGTCATGAAAATACAGAAAACTCTTTGAATGAGAAGGTGTGTCCAAACTTTTGGTCTGTACTGTATATATTTTATTTTTAAAAAACATAAAAGGAGCTCCATAGGAACTAATGTGCAGCTGCCTCTTGTCATTCAGAAAAAGTCCTTGCCAGTGGCATACATGTACGGTACTGGTTGGGAAGGGGTTAAATATTAACTATTTTTATATGTGTTCTAATGCAGCACATTGTAAAGTCATTGTGCAGAGAGTACTTAGTTGTGATTTAAAGTTTTCTGTCACAACATTTTATCATATTAAACAGGATGACATTTCCAATGCGCAAATGTCATCTGATGCTTAATATGTAATTTATTTTATTTTCACTTGCCCCGTTTTTGTAACATAGTTTATAAGGCCGAAAAAAGACATATGTCCATCCAGTTCGGCCTGTTTTCCTACAAGTTGATCCAGAGGAAGGCAAAAAAACCCTGTGAGGTAGAAGCCAGTTTTCCCCACTTTAGGGAAAAAAATTCCTTCCCGACTCCAATCAGGCAATCAGAATTACTCCCTGGATCAACGACCCCTCTCTAGTAACTGTAACCTGTAATATTATTACCCTCCAAAAATACATCCAGGCCCCTCTTGAACTCTTTTAGTGAACTTACCATCACCACCTCCTCAGGCAGAGAGTTCCATAGTCTCACTGCTCTTACAGTAAAGAATCCTCTTCTATGTTTGTGTACAAACCTTCTTTCCTCCAGACGCAGAGGATGGCCCCTCGTCACAGTCACAGTCCTGGGGATAAATAGATGATGGGAGAGATCTCTCTACTGACCTCTGATATATTTATACATAGTTATTAGATCTCCCCTCAGTCGTCTTTTTTCTAAAGTGAATAAGCCTAATTTTGATAATCTTTCTGGGTACTGTAGTCCACCCATTTCCAGTTATTACTTTAGTTGCCCTCCTCTGAACCCTCTCCAGCTCTGCTATGTCTGCCTTGTTCACAGGAGCCCAGAACTGTACACAGTACTCCATGTGTGGTCTGACTAGTGATTTGTAAAGTGGCAGGACTATGTTCTCATCACGGGCATCTATGCCTCTTTTGATGCAGCCCATTATCTTATTGGCCTTGGCAGCAGCTGTCTGACACTGGTTTCTGCAGCTTAGATTTCTGTTCACTAAAATTCCTAGGTCCTTTTCTATGTCAGAGTTACCCAATATTTTACCATTTAGTATGTACTGGTGACTTGCATTATTCCTTCCCATATGCATTCCATATGTGTTTTATAATATGAAAATTAGCCTCCTAGGAGCGGGGACGCTCCTAGAGGCGTCGTTTGCCCACCTTGAAAAACGCCTTCTTTTCTTGATTGACAGGGCCAGGCAGCTCGCTCCATCTGCTGCCGGCCCTGTCCGCAATCCAAATCCCGCACCTGCGCCGTGCGTCCTTCATTCGGCGCATGCGCAATGAGTGAAGCAGGATTCTCAGGCAGGAACGCCTTGCCCTGGCTGAGATTGGGGAAGGCATTCTGTTGAAGTAATAAGCCCGAGGCTGTACTAGGCTTCTAGGCTTATTATTGCTATATTCCAATTCAGGCCTGCAGATGGCAGCACTACATTGAAATATATCAATCTTTGTATATTGTAATGGATACACTTCCATTACTTTAACCCTTTTGATACTAGTGCATCACTGAAGCGATAGGCAAACATAGCGCCTGCTCACAGGTGCAGCGGACGTCGTGGCGGACTTCAACAGTTCTTTGCTGTTTCAAAAAACAGAGACCTGCCGCTAATTACCACGACCGGCAATAATGCCGATCGCAGTAATTAAAAGCATTAGATGCTGAGATCAAGTGAGATCACAGCATCTAAAGTGTCAAAAACCTAGAAGCTTCCGGGCATCCTACCGACATCCCCATTGGCTGCAGGGGATGTTGCTTTGAATACGCTGGGTCTCACTGCATTTATTTTGGCCACCAGATGGCCAACATAAGAAATGAGCAATGGACAGTAATAAACTAATTTTAACAATACATAATTGTTCAAAATTAAAAATTTTGGCTCATATATGAGCTTCAAAATCATTACAAATTTTTTTTTTAAATGTTAAAAATATATAAAAAAAATTAAAAAAGTATAAAAGTTTAATTGCCCCCTCCCTTTCCATATAATAAAAAAAATAAATATGTAAATAACAAAAAATATAAATATCATGGGTATCACCACGACCGAAAACGCCCATACTATTAAAATATAAAAATATTTTTCCAATATTTCGAATGGCGTAATGGAAAAAAGGGTCAAAATGGACAATTTGCCATTATTTCACTGCTTCTCTTACCCAAAGTAATAAAATGTGATAAAAAAGCCACACACACTCCAAAATGGTATCAATAAAAACTACAGATTGTCCCACAAAAAATAAGCCCTGACACAGCTCAGTAGATATAACTATTAAAAAGTTATTGGGGTCAGAATTTGGTGATGTAAAAAAAATATATTTAAGTTTAATTTTATTTTACACTATGTAGGCATAAAACTTATACATATGTGGTATCATTGTAATTATACTGACCCAGAATGAAGGACATTTTTGGCACAAACAGAACGTCGTGGGAGAAATTCCACCCCATTTTGAATTTTTTCCCCCTTCCCACTACATTGTATGACATACGTCGGCCAAACACCGAGTGGACCTGAGCATAGGCATGCTAGGCTGAACAGCAAATTCGGCCGAGCATGCTCGCTCAACACTAATAGTTATGTTCAAAACATAATGCTATGTCTGTCTAAAGGTTGTGTATGCTATTGCATTCATTCAATTGAATCCATTCACTTCAGTGGAATTTAGCTGTAAAACCAAACACAACCCATGAACAGGTGTACCGCTGTTCCTAGAGGAAAGTTTTGTCTTTCTCATTATGGACAACCCCTTCAAGCTTAGGTGCAGATTTATAAAACCTGTCTGAAAGAAAAACTAATTTACTATCTAAAAGAAAAATCTCTTTGTTGCCCATGGCAACATATCCCAGCAAAGCTTTAAAGGGGTTTTCTGGGCGTTAACAACTGATGACCTATCCTCAGGATAGGTCATCAGCATCTGATCGGTGGGGGTCCGACACCCGGGACCCTGCCGATTAGCTGTTTGAGAAGGCACCAGCGCCGAGGCCTTCTCTCAGCTCACCAAGCACAGCGTCGTAGTGGTATCACTTGAATGGGGCTGAGCCGCTCCTAGGCCACGTGACCGATGAACGTGACTTCACTGGCCTAGGAAAAGCTGAGAAAAGGCCTCTGCGCTCACAGGAGCACTAGTGCCTTCTCAAACAGCTGATAGGTCATCAGTAGTTAACTCCCAGAAAACCCCTTTAATCTTTCAAGAGTGGAATATAACATGAAATCTACACTGTGACTGGTTGCAACAAAGACAATTGTTCTTTTAGATGGTAAATTAGTCAGAAATTCCTAAATTTGGTGAATAGCTTATGTCATATGATTTATAATGTTACTGGATTATCATATACTGCATGTGTCCAAGCTATTTAATTCCTATAATCCTGGTGACTGACTCATGTAAAATGACTGCATATAATTTACTATTTAGCATTATTGACTCAGTCGTCAGATACAAAGCGTCAGATATTAGTGTCAGTTCTCGCTTCTAAAGCTTTCATTCTTTGACATGGTTAATCATTTTTTTGCTATATGACATGTGACTTCTGAACATTTGAGATAGAGCATTGGTTTTCTTATTTGTCTTACTTGTCACCTGGCAACTAATTCTGCTTTCCTGGGCCTTGCATTTGATTCTTGTCTATATATAACCTGTTATTACACCTCAACACCTTACACTGGATCATCCTACTTTTCTTTTAAATACAATATATTTTTTATTTTGATTATTGTGTTCTTGATATACTGTATACAGAGGCTGGGGTGAGGATACCATGACAAAAGGCAGTGCAGCCTAGGCTCCAACACTGTGAACGCCGCTCCTGGGCACTTGCGAGTGCTCATTAACATACAAATTTAACCTTGTTTTTATAGCTTCTGCAAGTGTGAAGAAAAAGCGACAGGTACCACTACATTCATGAATTGGTGTGCTGTAGGACTGTGTAAGTGCTTTATAGGGTCATATGGAGGTGACCGACTCCCTTTAATTTTCCCTATAAAAAACACATGAATACAATTATTTTTTTTCTTGAATACTCATATTGTTTTTCAGACGTCATCCACATTTTACATCAATTAATTTTCTCTGTTTCAACCCAAACTTTGTCTGGTATCTGCTTAATTTTAAGATAATTGGTGATGGAAGAGAGTCAAGCACCTGTACAAAATGAATAATGCCTAGGAGGTTCATCTGATGATATTGCAGTGAGCGGCAGAGGACTGGTGCAGAAGTTTAGGGAGTGGTAGTGGCCTTGATGAAGTGCTCTTGGTGTACTCCCTCAAGCTATTGCTCCCTGAGGATCGGTGAAATGGAAATGTGCAACATAGAACTTCAAATAAATTCAATAGCAGTGGATTTTAAGTGTAATCTTCTAGCACCAGTAAGGAATATGGAGGCAGGTTGTATGGCTGCAGTTTAGCACTTAGATTGTACTGGCCTAGTAATGTTCTGAGTGAGGAGGAGCTCAGATGTGTGCTTCCTTCGTCCTCTGTAGCTCAACAGGAAGGAAGAAGGACCAGCCCATTCCTACCAAGAGGGGAGGAACAGGGTGATTAGTCCTGTTTCTAGATAACCCTCACCATCCATTACTTTACTGGTAGATACAGCAAATTACATACGAAAATACATAACAATACACTACCCTAACTATATACAATTGTAGTACCCCAGACCTGTTATGTACTTCCAATGTTATATGTTATGTACTTTCAATGTTTCCTCCTTCACAGCTAGGCCCAAGTTCAGAAAACCTTAATCTCTGAGCCTATCATTGCCATGGAAGTAATCCTACTAGTAAAGTACTCCTGAAAAGAGAGTGTCAATGCAATTTACGATAAGTCCCAAATTGGACTTAATACTCAGTTGTCTGTGGTGTTCAAATTATGTTAAATTTCCCCCTTCATGGTAAGAGGGTGTGGCCGCAGCACAAGAAATGCACGTCCAGTCGTTTCATTGCTGATCATGCATATCTCTCCTGGTTACACCCAGAGAGCTAATTTTATTAGAAATACATGTTGGTGTAATCACACCCCCCTTTGTCATCAATTTTAATATATCCAATCACAATCATACAAGTATACATGTAACATCAAATCAAATCAAAAGAATGATGATGGTAGCCGCCCAATGCTAATGAGGACACGTACACATTACTTCATCTATCTGGGAAATTCCATATGCATATTTCAACTTCTGCTAAGTTCCTGTTTTCCTATAGACATATCAAGTGATTATGAGTCATTTTTATTTTTAAGCATATGTGACATCTAATGGAGATTAGAGATTATAAGATATAAGAGATATGGATATAAGGAGATGGAGACCACCTGATAATGAAATATAACCCTAGTACAATTATGTTCACCAACTAACTAAATTTCTTTAACAAGAGAGACCAGATGTTTAAGAAGATCTAGAACTCACAAGGCCGATGTCACGCTACGGTGTGGGAGGGAAACACCACACCGAGCATACACCGAAACACTACAGTGAGCAGAAGACAGGATCAGCAGATAAGGAACCAGTGGCAAGGAATACCACTGGACCAAGTGCACCGGATATACCTGGAGCCAAACCCAGAGGGCAGAAACCCAGTGAGCCCCGTTCTTCACAGAGCCCTAGATGGTAGGGATGCACTTAGCCAAGACTCACTGGCTGCACCTCCAGGATGGTCCCGATGCACCTGGCAACTTACCTGCAGATACTGCTGGAAGAAGCAACGGCTGGAACCCAGACACATATACTGGAACCCGAACACCTAACAGTACACAGTACACATAACCAACCCAGGAATCAGCTCACTAGCAACAACAAACAGTAACGCTGTTCCCCCTCCGGGGAACCCTGGAGCCCTCTCACCGAAGGCACATACATATAGGGAATGTCTGGACTCCATGTCAGAAGATACATAGCAGTAGCAGACCAATCACCCACCCGGAACATAAACCACACACCACATAACCGGGAAAGGCAAGAGGAAGGGAAGACCTCGATGACATATTAGGTGGCCACAAGGACTGGGCAGATGGAATCCCAGGAAAGGTGCAAAGCTCCAGCACCAAAGGAGGCTGGAGCACAACTAACCCTCCAGGCTAGCAACTACAGAATAAAAGCACCTAGTGACCACACCCAAGTAAAATGTTAACCCCATGAGAACCAGACTGGGAAGGAGGAAAGTATACAATAAGAAGGGAACATACCGACAACCAAAACTAAATGTTGCCCCTGGCAACTAGCAACCTCGGCATACAACCGCAGCCAGAATGCCAGGGCACAAACAGGAGCAACATGGAAGCCGTGTCACAGAGAACAACAGAGACGGTGACACTACCAATTTACATGTTGCCCCTGGCAACCAGCATACAACCACATCCAGTACGCCAGGGCACAAACGCGAGCAACATAGAAGACGTGTCACGGAGAACAACCGCGACCTTGACACCACCAATTTACACGTTGCCCCTAGCAACCAGCAACCAGCAACCAGCATAACCACATCCAGTACGCCAGGGCACAAACGCAAGAAACCAGAAACACGTGTCACGATAACTACACGGTACGTGACAGCCGAGCAAGCTTTAGACAATGAGGTATTGTGCTTCTTTCTTAGACAGAAATGTTTTGTTGCTCTAGAGGCAACCTCCATACTTTAACATGGATTTGCCACCCGTATCTCATTTTCTGCTTCCCATAGTCCAGGAACTGCAGAAGGACTTAATAAGAACCTTGTTGCATGCCTGTGATTTTACTGAGAGACTGCAAAATGTCTTTAGAGAGATGGAGTACTATAACCACTATCATTGCTGCTGTTCATATGCTGCTATTGACAGAATATTGCACTGTGATGTACTGTGGACTGTGCCTTGCTACTATTTGTACTACTACCCCTTTCATCCACTTAGTAAAGACATTATTTATACTGTAAGTAACCGGTCTGATCATTGTCTCCATTATACACCCACCCTGCCTTGCTCCCAGCAAATCATCCAACATCAATGGCACCCCAACCAACACCAGGCAGGAGCCCCACTACCAGGGTGTGCCCAGAGAGAAGAAAGGTTGAGCCCTCCAGTCACTGTATGGCTCTCAGGAGTCAAAACCACTACTCCCTTTCTCCACTTATCCTCCTGACCCGTTGCACAAACTCTCCTTTGTATTTCTACCTGAGGAGAATCAGGGATTAGGGGCCACCATTCCCAACATAGGTGAAGGTCCCGGAAGTGGGACCTGTGTCTCTCAGACATTTATAGTATATCATGTGGATATGTCATAAATGTCTAAAATGGGAATACTCCTTTAATGCCACATTAAATGCCAAGAATTTTCCTGGTTAAAGAGGTGGGTCCCAGCTGTGGGACCCCGAAGTGAAGAAGAGCATGCAGGGTATCCTCTCCTTTCACTGTTATGGAACTTCCAAAAATATGTTGCAGCATAGCTTGTTCTGCTAAGCTGTTTTCATAGCTCCCATTCAGTACAATGGGAGTTACGGGAACAGCGAGCGCTTAGTCCGATCTCACTTTGGCAACAGCAAGATGGAACAACCCCTCTAAGCACAAAATGTCATGTTACTTTAATAACTAGAACTGCAACGACTAAAAATTACTATGCCTGGTAAACCAGAAATACATTTTCCTAGTGATCTTGTCTCGGTGCCCCCTGTTTGCTTTAAATGAACAGGTTGATATATGTGTAGGGATGTAGGAGCGTCTAGGAGTTTACTGTACAGTACATAGTGTGCATTCACATTCATAGCAAAAGTCAAAAATACAAGGTGGGCACCTATTACACATCTAGCTCTATAGGGGGCAAGCCTCTTTAGACTTTAGCTGAGCACTTCTGCTAAAATGGTCTCTGATTGCACAAATACAAGAATTTAAACTTAGGTGAAAGGCAAACAGGAATCTTTATAATTTTTTCTTGAACAACTTGGAAATGGAAGATGTAAAATTTGTTCAGTGCTGTTGAGGCAGCAATATGTCACACAGACAAATGTCCTAAGGGTTTAATATTATGTGCTCTAAATGTTGGAGAGTGTAAGATGTCTGGCTGACAAAGTAGTTTGTTAACCACAGTCCTACGGTATGTGACTCAATTTGATGTGATCCTAAAACATAGTTATAATATTTAAATTGATAGGTCACCAATATCTAAATGGCAGTATGTCTGACTCGTGCTGATCAGCTGTTTGGAAGGTCCGTGGCACTCCATTGATTGTTGCGGCCTTCTCACAGCATACCAAAGTACATATTAAAGGGGCTCGGTACTGCAAACCAGGCCCATTCACTTGAATGGGACTGAACTGGGACTGGACTCAACTGCACCTAATGACCAATGAACGTGACATCACTGGCCAAAGAAGAGGCAACAGAACTCACTGGAACACCATAGCCTCTTCAAACAACTCAAAGGTGCCTTCTTTCATAGCATTCTACTAGCAGACTACTGTACTTGGATTACTGCACTGTAATGAGCAGCCATACTATAGATTACTGTATTTGTAATTCCAGACTGTAATGAATACAACCATAGACTAATGCACATGCATTACTGTACTGTAATGAGTAGAGATGAGCGAACATGCTCGTCCGAGCTTGATGCTCGTTCGAGCATTAGGGTATTCGCATATGCTCGCTAATCGGACGAGCATATCGCGATCCTCGAGGAAATGGCAACTTCCTTTTCCTACATGTTAGCCGCCTTTTTTCAGCCAATCAACATGCAGGAGAGTCTTTGGTACCTCCTAGCATCACGTGGGGCCCCTACAAGTTGATAACAGGGATTGGCTGGCCAGATCAGATGACCTGGGAATATAAGAATCTGGTCCCGCGCTGCTCACGTCATACACCGTCTTCATGAGATTAGGGATAGAGCTGCTGTCTGTCAGGGAGAGTGTTAGGGCCTGAATTTAGATGTTGGTTAGGCAGATATCACCCACAAAGAACCCAACAGCCCTTCTAAGGGCTACAAGCAGCTTTTTTTTTGGTCTCCTCCAGGCTGCTGGCTGGGACTTGTAGTGCAGCTACCACCATCTTGGCTGCACACTATACACAGTGACTGGTGGCAGAAAAGACAGCACGTGGTCCACATAGACCCAAAATAAATTGCCCAAAGTACTCATTTTTGCTGCTGCTGTACCTTGGCTTGCTGAGATCTGTAGTGCAGTCTAGGGAATACGTTTTTCTGTTCATTTCAATACACTTACAGTCCAGTGAACAATTATGTAGTGTACTGTACAGTTAGCGTTAGTCTAGGGAATTACGTTTTCTGTCATTTCCTATACACTACAGTCCACGTGAACAATTATGTTAGTGTGCTGTACAGGTAGCGTTCGATCTAGGGGAATACGTTTTTCTGTCATTTCATATACCACTACAGTCCAGTGAACCAATTTATGTAGTGTGCGTGACAGTAGCGTCAGCTAGGGGAATATGTTTTTTTTATATATCCTACAGTTGCAGTGGAAAATTCAGTGGTTTGCGGTGCAATAGCTGCCGTCTTATAAGACTATGTTTTTCCTCTCAGTCATATATACTACTGCAAATGCGAATTTGTGTCGTGTGCTGCAACACTAGCGGAGTGTGAAAATATAAGTTTTTTCCGTTTATATTATACAGTGCAGTGAAAATTCGTTGTGTCTGCACACTAGCCGGGAGTGTAGAAATATAAGTTTTTTCCTCTCAAGTTATATATTATACAATAGTGCAGTTGGAAAAATTCTGTTGTGTGCTGCACATAGCCGAGTGTAGAAA